>BJCG01002123.1:0-49832 GCA_005406145.1 Prunus yedoensis
CCTGGATGGGCCCCAATTATGGGTGGCACCTTTAAGCCTTAACCATAACCCAGACTAATCCCCACTCACACCGGGTCGGCTCATAAGGGGTAAAGTACTAGCCAAAGTGGTGACTCCGTACAAGAGCAGGGATCGAACCCCTGACCTCTCTTAAGGAATGAGAGTGCCGAACCACTCACACCAACCACCTTGGTTGTTTTTTAGGTTTTGAGTTCTTCATATTTTGTGGATATTTTTTTATTTATTGATATTTTGTGGATGTTTGCTTGTGGTGTTGCCATTTTCGCTTTCCAGTTACCAGGTTTTGAGTTCAACCTCAATAGATTTGGCCTTCAACCCCACTATCTCCCTCTCTTTCATCCCAGTCCCCCAGAACTGAGCCATATGATCTCAAATTGCAAAGCCGTCGCCACCGTGGCCATGGATTTAGGAGAAAGTTAGTGAGATAGTGTGTTTTGCGAGATTGGCTCGATTCCGAGAAAAGCACAGAGAGGGGAGAGAGAAGAAGAGAAGGATGAGAGAAAGTGGAGAGGAGGAGAGGTCGGGATGGGGGTGGTAGTGTACCGCGTACGATGGAATGGGTTTGTTTGTTTTTAAATTTTATTTTGTTTATATGTAGTTTTTTTATGTTTTTAATTATTAATTATGTAATTATGGTTTTATCTATGTGGAGTAGGCTCTACTTGAGTGGGTAATTATCCATATGTATGAAATTACAAAAACACCCCTGCCAAGTCATCAAAGTTAATAGAGCAAACCTCAATCAAGGAATGAAAATGGGCCATTTGAGTTTGGGAGAGTAAAGTGAGATTTGACAGAAATTTCAGGGGGCATTAGTGTAATTAAGCCTTATAAAAAAAACCATACATGAAATGAACTTTAGAAACACACCCAAAGCCCATTACAACATAAAAATTACAAAACTGTCATCGATTTCTTAAAATAAGCCCAACCTCAAAATCTCATTAAAAAAAACCCAAAACACTCAACAGGGCATCAAAGTAATTTAATAATCAAATTAAATTCAACAGGGCCAGCTGTCCTATTTTTGGTTTGTTTATAGAAATTAAATGGTGTAGAATTTATGTATATTACTAGTGCTAAGAATGGATATATAACTAAATACCTCTACTAATGAAAATCATGCCACACTCACATTCAAAGGCTTCACACCAAACCAAGGCTCATCGCTCATCCAACAATACACTCAAGGAAAAGAAGATAAGACAAACTAATGAATTCAATTCTCTTTGGCTATTTCAGGACATTCTTGTGTAAGACATCTATGAACATTCTATTGCTAATTTTCCTTTCACTGATAACTCTCTTCACACATAATCCCTTTAAGTGAAAAAATAAATAAATAAAAGAAAAAATTGGTACGCTCAATAACTGCATCTTTATGTTCCACTCTTTGATGTGTACATAAGATAATTTTAGCCTACTCCATTTTAAAATTATAGGTCCGTCCCTACGTTTAAAACGTTATTGGCGTAGCCTACAGTGCTTTTAAACGTTATTTTAGTCTCCGTTTTTTTTTGTTTTGCTGGCAGAACTTGTAAGTCCACTACCAACACAGAAATTCCAGTTTCTATACCACCAACATCAACATAAATTAAATTGCCTGTGTAAAATTTGACATATAAATAAATAGCTAAGAAATATTTAAATGCAGCTGGTACACAACTGAAAACGAAATAGAAGAATACAGTCTCACTAAGATGCTGAAATTTAGTGTGAAAGGAGAATTTCATTCAACAAATTGTTAGAACTGAATAGACAAAAGAAGAGCTGAAATTTAGTAGTTGAGAAACTTACATCCACCCATTCATCTTTTTACATTTCATCCTCCAGGAAAATAAATGCAAGCAAACCTGTGAACATGGATCAAGTTTGATAAGCTTGGTTGGTCAGTTTAAAAGTTGTGCTGCAAGAACAACTTCTCTTGAGGTGAAGCAGGTCCAATCTCTTCCTCCAAACTCCTCAACCCATCACCACCGCTCCCACCATTGCCCAAGTTTCTAGCTCTAAGTTCTTCCCATCTGCATCGGCGGCTGGAGACGCGGACTTCCTCTTTGGGAAGAGGCAACACTTGGAATGTGATCCTGAAGGAGCTCTGAATTCAAACCTTTCCGATTTTACCACATCAGTGTCGACCGACCTGTTTGAAGATCTTTGAGAGGACTTTTTGTGCAATCTACTACTTCCAGTACACCCTTCAGTTGGCAAAATAGGTTGCTTCGTTACAAACGGGCTGCCCATTAACAGTGCAAGGAGCTCGTTCTAAGTGCTGTCCGTCACTTATCCATTTATGGCCTCTCCTTCCCTCTCATTCTCACACACTTCAGGCTACATTGGCAATTCTTTTTAAGGCTTCAGGGCGTGGGGGTTTTCAAAACTGGATCCAGAATTGCTTTATCCTCTCCTGACTTGATAAGAGGCACTGCCCAGTTCACTATATTTCCATCTTCATATTGCATATCAATGGCTTTTCTGCCACTAAGAATCTCCAACAGCAAAACACAAAACTATAAACATCAGATTTGGTTTAAGATAGTGAAGTCTGTAGTACTCAGGATCAAGATACCCAAGAGTTCCAGCTGGTAGCTCCGCCAATGGGGATCCACTATCTGCAGGTCCCAATAATGATAACCAAAATCAGACACTCGAGCATTGTGTTCTTCAATCAATGAGGATGTTTGAAGACTTAATGTCTCGATGAATCACCCGGTGGGCAAGCGTAACCATGCAAGTATTCAATTCCCCGAGCTGGCCTGGACTGCAATAGTGACCCTTCGAACCCAATCCAATTGCTCTTTCAAGGCTTCGTTCTTTCCATGGAGGTGTTGATGCAATGATCCATGAGCCATGAACTCATAAACAAGAAGCCTTTCTCCACCTTCTTCACAATAGCCAAGCAGATTGAGTAAATGCGCATGGTTTAATCTTGAGAGCAAGTCTAGCTCTGTATGGAACTCTTTCGAATTCTTTGCATGTTAGGAGACACTATAGCCCTTTTGACAGCAACAAACTGTACCATCTTTCCAAAACACCTCTGAAAACACAGGAGAAGCTGCCCTTCCCACAACAGAAACTTCTTCAAGCCGGCTGTAGCCCTTCAAGCTCCTCATAAGTGACATCTGAGCCCTCCTTATCTTCAGGTCTTCCAAATCGGGACGAATCTTACCATTGTCTTTAGGAAAGGAGAACCACTCTGACTAATCTTTTTAGACTTCGAATCTTTTGCTGTGCACTGACAGTCTCGTAACTTATATCGAAACATATAAAATGCAGTTATAGAAACACACAATCAAGAACACAGAAAGGCAATCTCTGCAATTATGATAGGTAATTGCATTGACCAAAACCTTCATTATTCTTGGCATTGGAATACGAAGATGAACATTTGAAAAGCAGTCAGCTGAGTAACAATTAGAACAGTTATATTCACACTGTCTATCAGATTCAGAGTGGCATCCGGTTTTTTTGGTACATTTCAGCAGGAACAACCATCGCTGCAGGCATACATATGTGAGAGTTTAGGATATTTGCAAGAGGCACTCTCATGACTAAACTCGTAGAAATCCAGGAGCCACAAGGAGAGACTTGCAGAATCCAGGTGCCACAGGTAAGGGATAGAGAAGTTGAAATCCAAGACCCCAACAAACAGGTAAGAATGATTGTCAGCAATAACTCCACAAGTGAAGTAATTTCCAGCAGCAATCTCATAAACCTTCATACTTTTAGGAGCCGGTGTACTTGGTTTCACAATAAATCCCCACAAATCACACCACGGTCAGAGCTCTTAATCCCACAAGCGTGGAACTTCCCTCCCACAACTGAGAGCATGGGTTCATTTGAGCCAATCAACATTGCCTTGACCCGAATACGTCACTGAGTTTCTTCTTCAATGTCCAAGCTTCTTCCCCACCAATAGGGTCTAGAATTCAAGCTCTCTAAAATCCCACATACATGATACCCACCAGCTGCAATCTTCCGAAACCTGAATTTTTTCGGATCAAGCTGATAACCCTTGCTACTAGTCTCATCACCCCAGCAAAACACTGTCCTGTTTCTGAGAAAACAATCCACAATTGAATTCTGAGCCTGCTGATATTGACTGAACCTGTCCATCAAACACATAGCTTTTGGTCATGTTGTAACCCCAACAATCAAAAAAAGAGGTGTTTCTGAGCCTGCCGGTTAAAGGTTTTCGCAATCCACACAAATGGTAATCACCAGCACTGATTTCTACATATTGAGCTTCTTTAATAATGGGTTGAGGGACACCCATTTGGATATAACCACTGCTTCCCCAACAATATGGCTGGTTGGACTCCATGAGAAGTCCACAAACAAAGCCATCACCAGCAGTTAGACCAATAAATGGGAAACGACTTGGAGTTCCATATGTTATTGCTGAGTTGATCCATAACAGTCACAAGATGAGACCCATCTAACTTTAAACCACAGAAACTGGACCTTTCTCCCCGTAAGAAACTGCAATGGCTGACATGGAACCTAGTCCTGAGCTACACAACCATAAATCTGATAAAATTGCTAGTTTAACAAGAAACCCAGCTCTCAGTATGCTGAAATTAAGGACCCAGATCAGGAAATCCTTTAAAAAAATCCCCATTACAAGCCAATATAACTATTCAAAGATAAAATTTACTCCACCACCTAAAGTTCCTGACTTTTCCTTCTGGCCAATTTGAAATGAGAAAGTCAGATATCCACCACAGTTCAACACAACAAAGCAGCATATATTGCAGTACTCTACAAGGAAAAAGCTGTCTTTTTGAAGTTTTTCTAAAGAACTGAAACGACATTACACTCCCCTTTTCTCCATAATGGAAATGAAGAAAAAGGCAACGATGAAACTAAGTCGCCATGAATAAACAGAAAAATAGATGAATGCGCAACAAACCCACGTACCAGAAGCTACAGATCAGTCAAACCAAGCAGGACCAAATCAGAAAAGCCCCTTCTGAAACAGAGAACTTTTGCAGAAGATTAGTAAAGGCAACAACTTTAAGGAAACCCACACCTACTCATGCTCTGTTTATCAACACTGATGTGAAAAAACCTCCTGTTTCTTCACTTTCTGCTGAAAAATAAATCTTAGCACTGAAAAATGATTCCAAGATTTCTCCAAATTTGAATCAGAAACAGAAAGTAAATAACCTTTTCGACCACGTACTTAGTTTTGTTTCAGGCTATCTACAAAACTCAAAATAGGAACAATAATCTGGTACTTCTCTGTCCATAAAATTTTGCTTTGAATGTGTGTTGGGTGGTAAGGTGAATTTCTTGAAGGGAAATTAAAGAAAGATGGATTGTTGCATGTGGTTGCAAGCAAGAATTTAGAGAGAGAAGCATTTAATGCAATGAAACTGCAGCTTCTGAATAGGACCTCAGTGTAGTTGAGGACATTAAATGAGAAGTTAATGCAATTTGATCTTTTCATGCCTGGATTGGAGCACACTTGGCTACCTTTCTGGTTTTTTTTCAAAAAAAATTACTTTTTGTGAAGAATGCATCCAAATTTTGCTCCCCTTATTCTTGTTTTTCCTACTCAGTCCTGGTTTTCAATATTTTTGTTTTCTTTTGCATGCATGACGTTTATTTTTTGGCTCTCATCTCATCATATGTTTCCTCAATCATTTTTTAATGGATATTTCTAAAAAATTAAAATGTTTTTTTATCAGGCAATTTTACATGTTTATTGTACAAATTGGCGTCATCAATTATTTTGATTGCGCTTGTATAAAACATAATAATTTGTGAGTTCGTATCAATAATTTGTGATTGAATTTTTACTATAGGTGTGAAGTATGTACTCTTTGATATATATATATATATATTGTAGGGAGAAGAACTTTTTCTTTTTATATAAGAAATATTGACGGATTAAAATTCAAACACATAACTTCGAATGCATAAATAACTATATAAGAAATACAATTCCCTTGTATCTTACCAAGAACCTTGTTAGTTGCGTAGTTCGATCAATGAATTTGACTTCAAGTGGTGACAAACGGAAATTGTTGTCGTCTTTAGTTAAGTAGTAGAGCTTTAACTCATTTGGATGACATGTACATTCTTGGGAAGATGACGATTGGATTGTCAGGGCTAAGGCTTGATTAGGATTTATTTTTATTTATTTTTGTGGGTCTGAAAAGCTTGCTTAGGATTAAGAATTGGGGGTTTCACTAAAACACCCAAAATGGGGGCTGAAATTATAAAAAAACCCAACACCCAAAACACTTTATAAACACACCCAAAACCCATCATTACACACACTCAAAACCCATTTATAAACACACCCAAAAATATATAATTGTTTATTTTAGAATTGATTTTGGGTGTGTTTCTATATTTAAATAGTGTGTGGGTTTTTTTATAAATACATGCCTAGAATTGGGTTTATTCTAAAGTGAGGTTCTAGCCATGGGAAGTTGGGAAATTTGACATTTCAAAGAGGGTAAGTGCCAAAAAGTGCTTTTTCTAAAGAGGCTGTTGACGAGGTTAATTATTTTATTAGTTTATAAATTTAGACTCGATTTGTATTTGAGTATTTTAATTTTCAAAATAGTTCTCGTGGTCCTTTAACTTCAATTTCGTTATGACAAATGGTTCTGACGTTAATTTTATTAACTTTTCTGTTAAAAGCAGGGGCAAAATGGTATTTTTATACAAAAGTTGATTCAAAAATGAATAAAAATTAAATTAAACTCTCTCTCTCTCCCCCTCTATCCCGATTTCTACTCCCCCCAAACTTTTTTTTTTTTTTGGTTGGTTTTTCATTTGATTTTCTTTCATTGTTATTTTAGAGATAAAATTTTTATTCATTTTTTTATTTTAATATAAAAAATACCATTTTAACAACAAAATTGACAGACTTCGACGATAGGACCAATTGACAGAAAGAAACAATTGACAGACTTTGACGGTAGGACCAATTTGATACAAAATAAAGAGTTTAAGGACAGTTCAAATGAAAATTTTAGTTGGTGAACCAAAATGATACTGAACCAATAGTTGGGGGACCATTTCGGTCATTAACCTTAGTATTTAATATGGAATTATTGTCTCAACAGCAAGCAAGTACTCCAAAATTAAACTGCAATTGAAAATCCTAGAGGTGCCTAACAACTATAGGAACTAGTGAAGGTGTGTGTGAGAGAAGAAAAGAGAGTGAGGCAGCCACAATTGGTGGGCAGTATAGGGGCTGGGTTGGGGAGGAAGGTTGTTGCTGTTTGATGGGAGTTTTTAATTTCAAAGATATACATATAATAAAGTGCAAATGGTGAATTTTGGTATAATACAATTATGATGATATGGACTTATTAAAATTCATTAGATCAATCTAATGGTTAACATCCCTTTAAATGCGTGTAAATGCACGAATGCTAAATGCAGAGGCTCGGAATTCAATAAAGAGATTATATTTTCATGTATTCCTAAGAAATGCTATGTATAAACAAACACATATTTTCTACTAGGGCATTCATTATTGAAGCGAATACTCAATTCCAACCATTCAATGCATACTAGAATTATAGGCAAGCGCCGATCAACCATGGGAGCATCATAGTGGGGCGCAAATTGTCTTTAAAGACAAAATGCAAACATTTACTTCGACCGACTTTCAAGTTCTTCTAACCAAAATTTTATTTGTTTGTGTATCAATTTTAATGCATGTGTGATCTACTGAATTTGTGTATTTAATTGTATGAATTATTTATGATTTGTTTTATATGAATATAACAATTTAAACCCAATTTTTCCAATATGAACATAGCTAGAAATGGACCTAAGCATAAAAGAACCTACTTAAACTGATCTGCCTATAATAGAGTAAACTACCGAGACTAACTCACCTAATAAGCATTTCCCAGCATTTGAAAGTTGCACATTAATTTACAATAATAACACAAATGCAGCAAATTCCTCTGAAAATCCACGTATGTGCATGTTTACTTATTTGGAATGATGTAAGCCATGAATCGGAGAATATGAGCGAGAATGAATTAAATGAGTATATGGGTAAATAAATTAAATGAGCATGTTTACTTATTATATTTAGAGTTTAGACGCTCTTAATTACTAAAACTACATGTCTTTATAAGTATCGTTTTCTTTCTTAAACGTCAAAGAATATTCTTGGCGAAACTTATACTATACGTGTCAAACTTAATGTTATGTAAAATATCAAAAGGAAAATGACATAATGATATACAAGGATTTGAACAAGTTGTGTGTCTTATTTACTAGAGTGTCAGCTACCATATTAATTAATTCGTTCGAATATATTCCGTACAGATACAGTAGGAACTCATTGAAGCCCAGGAAATCTCATGTCTCAATGCTAAAACGAAACCATCAAAACTTATTTTGAAACATGAGATTTGAGTTTGACATTAACCTAAGACAACTTGGGCATGAGATAGGGTGGGGTCATGATTAGGTTCAATACCTCTTTGTAAGAAAACAAACGAAAGTCTCCACGAAGACAAATCCAAAATTCTAGAATATCTCTAGAACCTGAAGACACAAACTTGATAAGCAAAATTTCAGTTTTAATAAAAATATCAAATTATTTTTGTCATAAATAAATTTAGAATTTTCTTAAAATTAATTAGAAAATGACAAGTGGCTGTTTTGTGGTTTTCTCTCCAAATACGCTCTATGTGAATTTTTGTATAATATGTCGTGCTAAAATGAGTTTATTTATAAAAATATATTGTTATTATCACACGTACAACCAGTGGCGGAGCCACCTAAGGACCAGGGTGAGCCCAGGGCCCTCACTCATATTTTTTATTTTCTCATATTTTACTTATATGTGTTGCTATATGTTTGCTTCTTGGAGTAAAAACTCATTTTTTTTCCTCATTCTCTTCCTCTTTTGATTAACTTAAGCTTTGTAAATTTCCCTTTCTCCTATTTTTCATGTCTAAGTAGGGCATCTTAATAAATTTTGAGTCTCTAATAGTGTAGATGGTGAGATTAATATTCAACCATGTTAAATATGATATTCAAGACAATTATGATTGTAATAAATGAATAAATTATTAATTAGTGTGAAATGATATTATTAACTTATTAACCCGGTTAGCGCTTGAAGGCTCCTATTCGAATTATTTTTAAAATTTTTGTAAAGGGCCCCCTCTAATGTGAAATCCTAACTCCGCCACTGGTACAACACAGAACCCGCAAATGCATGTATTTGTTTTAATTGCTTCTAAATTGAAGATTATTAATCTCATAAACTAAGAAGATTTTGATGATCCAAAGTAGTGGAGAGGACCAACCTCAGTTTACCTTAATGGAGAGCCCATATCAATCACTGAACATTTATTACTTTAATGCATATCTTTGTTTTCAAAGAGTTTGGTGGGTGATATGCTCAAGGAATTTTATATTGGTCTCTTATATGATTTTGTAATTATAAATTAGTAAATAATTAACAACATCTCATCCTGATTTGCATATACATGTTCCCAATGCCAATACAACAAATTGGACAATTCATTTCATGCTAGAAACTTCTTAATTATATACATATATTATGAAAATTTGTTCCTTACAAACTCAGCAGAGCACAAAGACAATCTAGGAGCAAATCAAAGTGGTGACCTCCTGCTTCCCCATGCCTGACACCAAGTTCGAAATTTAAGGGGTTTCTTTCCTCCTAATGTAGCCACAAAAAATATAAGTGAATATTTATTGATACTATTTTCTAAAATGAAAAATGTAATGACCTCCTGCTTCCCCATGCCTGACACCAAGTTCGAAATTTAAGGGGTTTCTTTCCTCCCAATGTAGCCACAAAAATATAAGTGAATATTTATTGATACTATTTTCTAAAAATGAAAAATGTATCACGTGTACATGCTACCGTAGTATTCTATAATTTCTTCAGTTTTATGGGCGGCAAATCACATGCATGCTTAACATATACCCAAAACAAATTTAATGATTTCAAAATAAATTAAGAAATGTTTTTCGGTTCCCACAGTGCTTACCATGGCTTTACTTAAATATTAAACTAAATTAAGAAAAAAGGGAACCACAGTTTGATTTTTGACCAAGATTATGTTATGAATATTAATATTAAAAATAAAAAGGTTTTGTATTTAAAATTGGATTTCACATGCTTGATCTTGGTTTACCAGATTACATATTTATTCTTCATTCTTGTGGTCCTTGCAAAAGCTGTAGTCTCCTCCTGATTGAGCGCGGCAGTCAATGCGCTGTTGTTGTTGTTGTCGCCGATGCGCATAGTTTAGGGATTGCTTTTATTTATTTATTTTAATTTTTATAAATAGGGATCCCTTTTTATTTGTTTAGTTGGTGAGAGGAATAAATGGACTCCGAAAAATATTTAAAATTTAAAAACAAAACACAACACAGGGTGGAAAGCAACGGATACGAAGATGTAACATTAACTGGAGCTGTTTGAAATTACATAGCAACCCATGGCCAATGACCTTAAGACAAAAATAAAAAAATAAAAGAGTACTAGGAATTCTTATTCTCCCCTTCAATATAATAATTTAAATATAAAATTGTGCAGATTGAGTGAGTCTAAATTGGATCGTGTCGCATTGGACTCAAATGAACCGGATTGACTAGCCTATAACTTTAGTCTAAAGGTAAAACAAACTTTGAGTTGAATTTGGGCCAACCTCTTCAAAGAGCTGACCAAGGGCCGAACAATGACCGTACGTAGTAAGTAATTGATAACCCAAGGAGGAAATAAAACACACGCGCATCTAATTTCGCAAAGACCTATTTTGAGTGATATGATGAAACTATATAGTGAGGCAAGGCGGCCACCAATAGCCTCCAAAAAAAAATACCCACACAAAAATTGGATAAGGTAAGAAATAAAATATAGGGATGATCTATTTAATAGATAAATAGATCGTATAGAGTTGAGGTTTCGACAAAAGAAAAAAAAAACCAAGTATTAGAGCAAATACTTTCATTGCAAAGTAGTATGTGTGTGCTTAATATCATTGATGTTCATGATTATTTATATTTTCTATTGCCTCGGCAAAAAGAAGCTTTTCAAAGTTGAAGTTGATAAAATCTAACTTTTGATCAACTATGTTATAACAAAGATTGAATGATTTTAGCTATGTTATTCATTGAAAAAGACATGGTAAAAAAACTTGATTATGTAAAGTCAATTGATACTTTTACATGGAAAAATGTAAGACGAGTGATATTTAAGTGATGTATTGATGTATTTTATAATGTTGTTATGTGAATTACATATTGTTAATTTTCTTTTTAAGTCACAATTATGACTTTGAGTTCATATAATTTTTTTTTTGGGGGTTTCACTAAAACACCCAAAATGGGGGCTGAAATTATAAAAAAACCCAACACCCAAAACACTTTATAAACACACCCAAAACCCATCATTACACACACTCAAAACCCATTTATAAACACACCCAAAAAATATACAATTGTTTATTTTAGAATTGATTTTGGGTGTGTTTCTATATTTAAATAGTGTGTGGGTTTTTTTTATAAATACATGCCTAGAATTGGGTTTATTTATAATAATCTATTTTTTTAACTTACCTAAAAAAATCACATAAATATACATAGAGGATAGGACCACCCCGAAATATTTAATACATATTATCCATTATATTTAGTCTAACTTGTTATACAATATAGTTGGATAATAAAAGTTACGATTAAATATAGTTGAATATATTTTCATATCCAATAAATAAATATTTTCACTTGGCGAACCTGTCCTGACCCAAGCCACTACTAGTTATGAGTTCGATTTCATCACTGAATTGAAACCTCTACAATTTATGTTTTTATGTGTGTGAGAGAGATACATTTTGTTCTCGCTTCATCTATCACCAAGAAAATTTTGCCCTATTTTGTGGTTAGATGGGTCAGACGCAACCATTGAGGTCTCATCACCTTTTCATGCTTAGTATAGTCCTAATTCTCTTTTTTTTTTTTTTTTTTTTTAATTTATAAAATTTTTAAATATGCATTAAAAGTAAGAAATTTTGGTTGTGGGTGGCACAACGCAGGTGTGACTGGTAAATGGGTTGGGAGTTCTCTTAGATAGAAAATTTGATCGTTCAGTTAGTGGGAGCCAAAACATAAGTTGACGTATCAATAGTAGTAAGACATTGTCGTTTTATTCATAAGTACAAGCCTTCATATCAGCTAATTTTTTAATATTGTGTTTTCCTCTTTTCAGCCGAGGTAACTATTGGAAGGAATTTTTGGTCATTTTTTTCTTGAGTTGTGTAAGTGTGCCATCACCAAGCCACTGAATGACTTGGATGGAAAGGGTTGGGTGGATATGTTGCGCTTCTAACTTCTAATCAAATAATTGATCGACCAAGCAAGGAACATCCTCTTGGCTTAGGTTCTTTCACTTCATCGGGCTCGAGAATGGTTAGGCTTCGTATGGATGTTTTTGTGATTTTTTTATATAGTGAGAATCATGCAATTAAATTAAAACATAATTTAAACTAAGAAGTTAAACCATAGAGTGTTTCTTGAAGTTGGTTAGGATGATACCATGGTCTTGTTTTGCAAGCTTGATAACAAAGTGTTTCTTCAAGTTGGATCAAGTCCATTACTTGGCTCATCCATGTAAACAACCTACATTGAATGAGTAAGAATTAGATAAAAACAAGCGCATCACGTTAATAACCACACTCTACATTCGTTAGTTTTCTCGAAGTGGCTTGGGAAAAAAGGATAAGCCAAACAAAAGATCCAATCAATTCTGTCCATCTAGCTTCCACACTAAATTTGATCTTGAGAATCCCAAAGGATTTTCTTCACATGTATAGATTCTACTTTGTTCTAAAGTCATCTTTAGTTCACTCCAATATCTTACATATTTAAATATTTGATATGAAAATATTTTACAAGTTGGCCAAAAAAGAAACATTTCTACAATAAGAAGTGTTAATACAAGAAGCATTAAAATTTATAGTTTTCTCTAATATATAAGTTAGCTTTAAAGATTGTATTTTATTGTGAAGCAAACTGATCATTTACCATTTGAGGGTATAAACGCATGACTTGTATGATCTTTTTGTTCATATGTTATGTGTTGGGGAGGCTAGAATTTTATGAAGACCTCTGAATGAAATACGGATGTGGTCTAAACAGTCCAGTGTGAATCTCAGCTCTGTCAAAGAATCTTGGGGTGCAAGACATCCTATTTGGAAATTTAGGAATTCTAGGTACCCTTTCAAATAAGTTGCAGATTCAACAAAACAATTCAAAATTGCAAAACGTAGTGTAGAAGTCAAAGTGTTATGTGAATAATTTATGATTCACCTAATTCCTTCTTGCCCTTTTAAAGTTAATGCATGCAATTGGATTTTAATAGTTGAACAATGCAATTGGATTTTATTAGTTGAACAAAACTCTTCACTATCAACAAAAATGTTCAACGACCGAAAAAAAATTGTAAATAATTTTTTTGGGTCGTTCAACAAAAATGTTCAATGACCAAAAAATAGATTGTAAAATATTTTTTTCATTTTGGGAAGAGCCGATTGTATCTATGTAGATGTAGAGTCAACCAAGGCAAGTCCAAGCACCGTAGAGTCAGACCCGATTAAGTAAGGCCCAAAATGGTACAACCCATATCTTTGGTCGGCCCGTTTAAAGTCTATTTATTAAATTACATTTTTTTATATACAAATAATATGCAATATAATTATATTTATACCTTAAATTCAAGCCTATTTCTTTTGTCTGATAATATAATTTAAAAGTGAATGTTTTCCTTATAAATAAAAGAATAATTTTTTTTTCAAGTTTCTACTTTTTAAACCCAAATAATATTGTAGCCCATTTCTATTTAAATGCAGTTAAAAAATGTCACTGGCCTCTTTTTTTTTCTTTCTAACAACTAATAAATCTTATTAGCATATACATAGTGGTAAAAAGGATTGAAATTAAAATTTTAAAAAAATTGCAATACATAAGTCGAGCTTAGCTTGGGCCCATATTGGCCTGTTTAGTGGGGCGACACGAGTGCAGACCATTCCTATATAGGTTCGGCCCGACATGCTTTCTAAATGGGCCAATTCTAATAGGGCCAGGCTGGCCTAACACATCCCATTTGACACCTCTAGTTGCAACCCCAACTGTTTTCACCTAACTTTATATTAGTTTCCTTTTTTTTCTGTCCTCTCACTGTGCTAGACATCCAGATTTGAAGTTTAAGTGGTTTCTTTCCTCCCAATGTAGACATCCAGGTTTGTATTTAAAATTGGATTTCACATGCTTGATCTTGATTTTACCAGATTACAATATTTATTCTTCATTCTTGTGGTCCTTGCAAAAGCTGTAGTCTCCTCCTGATTGAGCGCGGCAGTCAATGCGCTGTTGTTGTTGTTGTCGCCTATGCGCATAGTTTAGGGATTGCTTTTATTTATTTATTTATTTTAATTTTTATAAATAGGGATCCCTTTTTATTTGTTCAGTTGGTGAGAGGAATAAATGGACTCCGAAAATATTTAAAATTTAAAATTTAAAAACAAAACACAACACAGGGTGGAAAGCAACGGATATGAAGATGTAACATTAACTGGAACTGTTTGAAATTACATAGCAACCCATAGCCAAAAAATAAATAATACTAGGAATTCATATTCTCCCCTTCTATATATAGTTTCATCATATCACTCAAAAAAGGAAGACCTTAATTACATCCCCTAGATTTTGGATTTACCTCTCCTTCAGTAGTAAAACTAAGAAAAGCAGTGTGCTAAGTTTATAGGTCTTTGCGAAATTAGATGAGTGTGTTATCAATTACTTACTACTTAATGGTAATCATTCGGCCCTTGGTTAGCTCTTTGAAGAGGTTGGTCCAAATTCAACTCAAAGCTTGTTTTACACTAAAGTTATAGGCTAGCTAGTCTCGTTCATTTGAGTCCAGTGCGACACGATCCATTTAGGCTCATCCAAATCTGCATAATTTTATATTTAAATTATTATTTGCAAAGGGGAGGCCCTAAGCACATGCGGGCAAGGCGGCCATCAATGGCCTCCAAATTGAGAGAGCCCCTAATTTGGATAAACCTCTATATACATACATATATTACTTTAAAAAATTGTACTATATATATTAATATTATGTTAGGCCAAGTATTGTATATAAAAACAAAAAGCCCAATTATGCACACAAAAACTTAAAAATGGAAACTCAGTCACCTAGTTGAATGGCATAAAAAAAAAAAAAAAAAAAACGAAAATGGATGAGGTAATAAGAAATAAAATACAGGGATGATCTATTTAAGAGATCGTATAGAGTTGAGGTTTCGACAAAGAAAAAAAAACAAGTTGTTGAGGTTTCATGAAATCTAGCACTTATGACTCAGTATTAGAGCAAATACTTTCATTGCAACGTAGTATGTGTGTGCTTAATATCATTGATGTTCATGATTATTTATATTTTCTATTGCCTCAGCAAAAAGAAGCTTTTCAAAGTTGGAGTTGATCAAATCTAACCTTCGATCAACTATGTTATAAGAAAAATTGAATGGTTTAGCTATGTAGAAAAACTTGTAGAAAAAGACATTGTAGAAAAACTTGATTATGTAAAATCAATTTATACTTTTGCATCGAAAAATGCAAGACGAGTGATACTTAAGTGATGTATTGATGTATTTTATAATGTTGTTATGTGAATTACATATTGTTAATTTTCTTTTTAAGTTACAATTATGACTTGAGTTCATATAATTTTTTTAACTTACCTAAAAAAATCACATAAATATACATAGAAGGTAGAATGCCACATTTTGGTGGTTCGCCTAGGGCCTCCAAAACATTAGGACTGCCCCGAAATATTTAATCCATATTATCCATTATATTTAGTCTAACTTTTTATACAATATAGTTGGATATTAAAAAGTTAAGATTAAATATAGTTAAATATATTTTCATATGCAGTAAAATAAATATTTTCAATTGGCGAACCCGTCCTGACCCAAGCCACTCCGAGTTATGAGTTCGATTCCATCACTGAATTGAAACCTCTACAATTTGTGTTTTCATGTGTGTGAGAGATATAAATTTTGTTCTCGCTTCATCTATCATCACCTAGAAATCTTGCACTATGTTTTGGTTAGATGGGTCGGATGCAACCATTGAGGTCTCATCACCTTTTCAGGCTTAGTATAGTCCTAATTCTCTTTTTTTTATTAAAAAAAAATATGCATTAACAGTAAGAAATTTTGGTTGTGGGTGGCACAACGCGGGTGTGACTAGTAAATGGGTTGGCAGTTCTCTTAGATAGAAAATTTGATCGTTCATTTTTTTTTATCCCAGTTAGTGGGAGCCAAAACATAAGTTGACGTATCAATAGTAGTAAGACATTGTCGTTTTATTTATAAGCACAAGCTTTCATATCAGCCGAGGTGGTTATTGAAGGAATTTTGGTCATTATTCTTCTCTTGAGTTGTGTAGGTGTGCCACCACCAAGCCACTAAATAGCTTGGAAGGAAAGGGTGTATGAATATGTTGCGCTTCTGACTTCTAATCAAATAATTGATCAACTAAGCAAGAAACATCCTCTTGGCTTAGGTTCTTTCACTTAATCGGGCTCGAGAATGGTTAGGCTTCGTATAGATGTTTTTGTGATTTTTAGGTTTTTTTTAGTAAGGATGATGCAATTAAATTAAAACATAATTAATTTAAACCATGTGTTTCTTGAAGTTGGTTAGGATGATGCCACGATATTGTTTTCCAAGCCTTGATAACATTCCATATAGAGTGTTTCTTGAAGTTGGATCAAGTCCAGTACTTGGCTCATCCATGTAAACAACCTACATTGAATAAGTAACAATTAGATAAATGCAACAAGTAGCAAGCAGACTTTTCTATGAAGTTAAACCAAAACATGTAGCCAAATTAAGTATCTTTGACAGAGATCTAGACATTCTATATGGGATTCCCTATCAGTGAAATTGCGGCGCTAAACCTTCTCTTCATACCTCCACCATACGCCTTGCTTGTTTGCCAGCAACCCCACCACATGAAATAGATTCAGATTCTTCAATTATTCTTCCACTGCCTTTATCAACAAAATTGGGACATGAATTAGGAAAAAGAAAGCTCTTATTCACCAAGCAAATATTGCTAAAATATGATAATTATGAGAGAATATTTTGTTTGTGGGAATTTTCTGTGTATTCTTTCTTCTTATAGGAGGTCATATTTATAATACAACGAAACCTGAATGGGCAAGTAAATAATAAATTCCTAAATCTATTTACAGTAAGAAATCAGGAATTAAAGTAAATTAATTACAATTATAATAGGATTTCTTGGTGTGTAAGGAAAGTAAGTCAATAGTCTACAAGTCACGCCAACACTCTCCATCACGTTGGTGCATAGATGTTGCCAATGCCTAACTGATCCAATGAATTGTGGAATGCTTTACTGGAAATCGCCTTTGTCAAAATATCTGCCAATTGATCCTCGGATTTCACAAAAGGAAACTAAAATACTTTAGCCTCAAGCTTTTGTTTGATGAAGTGTCAATCCACCTTAACATGTTTAGTACGATAATGCTGAACCAGATTCTGTGCAATGGCTATAGTAGCCTTGTTGTCACAAAAGATATTCATTGTGGATGTAGGTTTATATCCAAGTTTGGTAAGTAACTTTCTTAACCACATAAGTTCACAAATCCCTTAGTCATGCCTCTTAACTCGGCTTCTGCACTAGATAAAGCTACTACATTTTGTTTCTTGCTCCTCCATGTCACCAAATTACCTCCCACACGAATTTGAAGTAACCCGATGTGGATTTTCTATCTATTACACTACCTGCCCAATCTGCATCTAAATAACCATCAATATTCAGATGACCATGCTTTGAGAACATAAGTCCTTTTCCAGGTGCAGACTTCAAATATTTAAGTATCCCAAGAATTGAATTCATGTGGTATTCACTTGGGCATAAATTGACTGACAACGCTCACCGCATAAGCAATGTCTAGTCGAGTATGTGACAAATAGATGAATCTTCCTACTAACCTTTGGTATCTTTCTTTGTTAGTTGGAACTTGATCCGGATATTCTCCAAGATGATGCATCTGAACAATAGGAGTGTCCCTAGGCTTGCAATCTAGCATTCATGTGTATGTCAACAAGTCCAAGACATATTTCCTTTGAGAGAGAAATATGCCTTGCTGTGATCGAGCCACCTCAATTCCAAGAAATACTTGAGTCCACCTAGATCCTTCATCTCAAACTCAGTAGCCAAATAGTCTTGTAGTTGTGATATTTCTTGTTTATCATTCCCAGTAATAATCATATTATCAACATAGATTATTAATGCTGTTACCTTCCCTTTCGATGTTTCAAGAACATAGTATGATTTGAGTTGCTCTGTTTGAAACCATTGTTCTTCATTGCCATGGTGAACCGTCCAAACCATGCACGTGGTGACTGTTTCAATCCATACAATGCTTTTCGTAACCTGCATACTGTTCCAGTCTGAGTAGTATTATATCAGGAGGATTGTCCATGTACACCTCCTCCATGAGTTTGCCATGTAGAAAAACATTCTTTACATCAAACTGGTTGTAATGGCCAATCCAAATTAGTTGCAAGGGATAATAAGACTCTGACAGTTTTCAACTTTGCAACTGGTGCAAAGGTTTCTTCATAGTCTATACCATAGGTCTGTGTGTACCCTTTTGCCACAAGTCTTGCCTTATATTGCTCGATAAATCCATCTGCATTGTGTTTTTATAGTAAACATCCATCTACATCAAATAGTCTTTTTTCCTCGTGGTATAGTCTCCAATGTCCAAGTTTGATTTTTTTCCAAGAGCTTTTCATCTCCTCTTTTATAGCTTGCACCCACTTAGGATCTTTCAATGCTTCAGAGGCCTTAGTTGGAATATAGATAGCGGACAACTGATGCACAAAAGCCTTTGGTGGTTCAGACAGCTTCTCAGTGGATACATAATTTGCAATTGGATACTTGGATGTCTTGCCAATATCAGGTGAATAACGGTTTGGTGGCTTCCACGATTTTTCCTGAAAGGTAATTGATATCCAATAGATTTATCCTCTAAATGCACAAGTCTAGTAGGAGTAGTTACCTCAAAGATATTCTCAGGAGATTGGTCCGTTGGTACTGTGAGTGAGAGGAGGGGTCCTCATCTTGTTGTTCTGGGTTGTCTGTAGGAGTATGACTTGAATCAAAAACAGTTTCGCAAGGGTTAGGCGATCGATCGTTGTTTGGCAGAGAGCATTCACACGTGCCAGACTCGGGACGATCAATTATTATTGTTTCTTGGTCGAGAGCAATCTTCGTGCATAGATGAATATCTGATTCGAGGTTGGGGTCGTCGTGGTAGGATTCTTGATTTAGGATCGGGTTCAAGGTCTGAGTCTGCATCTTCATTAGTTGAGCCACTGATTGGTGCATAATTACATATCATTTTGTACCCTTCTAACTTATGATTTAGTTATGTTATTGAGTTAAACTTGTGCTTTTAATCCCTTTTCTGTTTATCATTCTGTTCATTGGGCATTAGGTAGCAATTGTGGCTTTGGATAGGAAAAGATGCAAAATGGTGCAAAAAACGAGCAGACTGAGTTAGCAATTTGTTTCGGCCTTAACTTCCTCCTCCCAACTTGTATTGGCCCAATTAATATGTGGTTGGAAAGAAGAGATTTTAAACTGCAAGATGGACTGCTCAAACGTATCAATTGATGAAGCTAAGCCCAATTCGTGGGCCCATCAAAATGCACACCATGAGTCAATTCCAGTCTATTTTCGGCAGTCAACTTGCAAGGCCCAAAACGTACATTTGTACTACTCATATAGGAATACATTCTTCATAAACGTTGTTCCAATGGGTTGTCTATTATGACATATCCAAATTTGAGCCCCATTGAATACATATTGAAACTTCAGGCCTTCCTACACCAAGCCTGGTTCAGAGGAATCTTTTTTTCCAGCAACAAAAAAAAACCCACATGGGTTGGCAGCAAAAGACAGCCACAATTGAACACCTTTAAACCCATGTGAAGAAAGCTTGAGGTGCAGCAAAAGAAGTATGGGATTGTAATTGATTCCAACCACACTAACATAGCAAGATGAAGTGGGAGTTATGGATTGTATTAAAAGAGGAATGGTGGTGTTGGATTTCATTATGGGTTCCTCCCTCTTAGCCCTATAAATAGAGAAGTGTTCAAGCTTCAAAAAAACATCCCTAAAGGGGGGAGCTCTCAAACACTTCTCTAGAGCTCACCTCCCTTCTCTCCCTCAAATTCTCTTAGTTTTTTCTTTCTAGTTTTCAATTGTTGTAATGAAATCTTTGTGCTGAAATTCTCCTTAAGTTTTTCTTAGTTCCACTTACTTTTCATTGTTATGTAAATTCTTTTCTTTAATTTCAAGTTTGATAGTTTCCAAGTTTCAATTATGGTTTTTTGTTATTATTCATTATGCTTATAAGTTAATATGCTAGTTTGAATGATTGATCACCATTTAGGCTTGCATGTTAGCTATCTTGGTTTGAATTAAAAGTAGACACTATGCTTTAATTCGAATTGAACTATGAATAGAAAGAGTATGTATGGACATTCGACAACAGGGATTAGATACATACTTGGTTGTTTAAAATGTTCTTCTATGCTTAATGGATTCCTAATGCTTAGTTTAGGTTAGATAACAGATGATCAAATTAGGGAATTAGGAATACAAGGTTAGGACCAGACAACCATGGCTTAATATACTTTAGCTAGAATCAATCCATTAATCTAATTGAACTTGGAAACTTATCTGCTTGAGTTATTTTCTTTCTTTCTTTCTTGTTTTATTTATTTTCTTTCTTGTTTTTTTCTGTTTTGTGTAGGAAAACTGAATTGGATATTCAATCACCAATCCCTGTGGAATCGACCTTGCACTTACATATGCTATACTACCGAATGGCTCATGCACCTTGCGAGTATCACAAGTTTGAGAATGCAGCTGAATCCATTTTGGTGCAGCTGAATCCATTTTGGTGCAGCTGAATCGACGCAACAGCCACCTAGGCACTCAACTCGGCTATGGTGGTTGAGAAGGAGAGGAGGAAGCAGTGGTGCTACTGCCATGAGGATTAGAAGAGTCATCCTCCCCCAGGGTGGCGGCTAGGGTTTAGAACTAGAGGCAGCAATCCAAAGATCGCCGCTCTGATACCATGCTAAAATATGAGAATAATGAGAGAATATTTGTTTGTGGGAATTTTGTGTTATTCTTCTCCTTGTAGAGGTTATATTTATAATACAACCAAACCTGATATGGGCATTAAATAATAATAAATTCCTAAATCTATTCACAGTAGGAAATTAGGAATTAAAGTAAATGAATTACAATTATAATAGGATTTCTTGGTGTGTAAGGAAAGTAAGTCCAATAGTTCACAAGTCACGCCAACAAATATATTCTCTCACAAACATATAAGAAGAGAACATGTATCATGTATGTATTGACTCATTGACAAAAGAACATGTATGAACTAACTTACATTCGTTAAGACATAAATTTGGACTTTCTTAAGTCTGCAATAAAACAGTAGCTAGGTGCTCCCTTCGTGTCGGGCTTTCCCATAGCATGCTAAAATTTGTCCGGAGAGCATGAAACTAATTAGGCTATAAAGATCTGAAAGAAAGAACCAACAAAAAGAGAAGGGAAAAATCTGCTTCCTAGGCACATCATGCAAGAACTATATCTCTATAGCTTACTCATATTGTGGACAAACTCCCATGCATGTATATATTTCATTCATCTGAGTTACAATGTCTAGGCCATTAACATATGATGTTCCAAAGGGTGGCTTTGTCAGACCAATTATCTATGGAAAGATAGAAGAAACTTTAATTAATAATATTTACATAAAGCAAAAGATAAAAGGTGATCAATTTCCTAACATACAAGAAACTGTATGTAATCATTGTATCCAGTCAAAACTCGATCTGTGCTGGTCAAACATGTGGCAAACCAATGCTACAAAATTCCCAACCATGATGTATGTAATCAAATCAGTCATCCTACTAACAACATTCATTTTCAATTACCAGAATTCACCCAAACCTCAATTCCTAATTCCCAAATGAAAATACCAAATTTGTTTTTGTTTAGCACAAAACAACACCACAACCACAACTGTAAAGTCGGAATCCTAATTCTCAGATTAAAATACCAAATTTTTTTTTTAAGTGTGGGAGCAAATATTTTCATCTCCAATCACATCACGCCACGTAGAAAAGAAGATTATCTCTGAAATTAATTAATTGAACTAATTTATTTGACCAATTAATTAATATGGATAATATCTTAATTATAGGATATTATTTTTATTTAATAAGCAAGGATTTTTGCGAGGATTTTTGCACAAGCATTTGATGATTTCATTGAGAGCACGAGTTATACTCAACACGTGCTCAAGGAATCCGTTCCTCCTTTTCCAATCCACTAAAGCCTTCCAAACAATCATGGTTGTAAGCAAGAAAACAAGGGGCAAGACTGCAGTGATGGCCCAATCCACGACGACCCATGCAGGGCCGTACCTGAGATTTTGAGAGCCTTGTGTGAAACTTAAATTAGGGCCTCACATAATCTAATACAAAAATGCTATAAATAAAAATTTTCCATAACTTAATGTCATAAACAATTTTTTTTTTTATAACTAAAAGTCAATATTTTTTAGAGCTCCTCTTTGAGAAGTCAATTCCTTGATTTTTTTTTTTAAGTCGTTTTGTATATCCAGAAATGTATTTTCTAGTACGTGGCATGTTTAGATTACAAAGAAAAATTCCAAAACCCTATAACCTAGAAGAGAACCCCAGCAAGAAATAGATAAATATTTCTACAAATTATATTCTCATATAACCAATCATCAACATGATAATAATTTTAAAAAATAAGTCATGTAATATATAGAATAGATTGAAATTTAGATACCTGAATTTGAATTGAGATTTGAATCTGACTATTTGATTTTGATTGGTCTTTATGAATTTAGGAATTAGGGTTTTCTCTTTTTGGTGTTAAAATTCCTTAAATTGAAAGAATAACAAAAATTGTCAAAGAATTGAAAAAAGAACCAAAGAGATATTAGTGAATGATGATGATTACTTATAAAAAAATCAAAGTTTAAGAGAAAGAAGAAGCCATGAAGTTTTTTTTGTTTTGTTTTCAATGAAGAAAGTACTTTTCTTGGAGGAGAAACCTTTTTTATTTTTTATTTTTTATTTTTAAGAATGATAGTTTGGGGGATATATATACTCCTCCTGTAGTTGAGCTTCGATGTTTCCTGGTTTTTAAAGGCTTTCTGTTTGTTTTTAAATTTTAAAATTAATAATTATGTAAAGTTTGTAGTTATAATGCAAAAATAATATTAATAATTATGTGCGGTGGTGCCACTTGCACCACCCCAGGAACGCCCCTGGGCCCATGGCTACCATGACGCCGTGACAATTCCACACCATAGCCAAGATCGTGGCATGCCCTCACGGCACCGCGGCCGCCATTGCTCCTCCTCCTTTTGGTCCCGCAACTAGGAACACATCTTGACGTGCACTGCCGCGCTACAACATCAAGGCCCCTCGGCTAGAACCACCATGTCACATGCCGGACCCGCAACTGGGACCACCGCACCAGCCTCTGCCGTCGTCATACCATCTCAAGGCCCCGTGGCTGAATCTAGTCACCTTCATAGCACTGCCGCTGAGCATGGTGGAACCTCCCATTAGGGTGGGCTCACTACCACCGCTGACTTAGCCTCGATCCAACCAATCAAAAGATAAGCCAAATAAAAGATCCAACCAATCCTCTTTCCATCCAGCTTCCGCGCTAAAATTGATCTTAAGAATATCGATGGATTTTCTTCACATGTATAGATTCAACTTTTGTTCTAAATTCCTCTTTAGCTCACTCCAATATCTTACATATTTAAATATTTGATATGAAAATATTTTACAAGTTGGCCACAAAATAAAAAGGAAAAAGAAACATTTCTACAAAGAGAAGTGTTAATACAAGAAGCATTGGGCTTGTCCAATATAGATCCCTACATTTTCTATTTCCTAGACATATACCCATCACTCTATAAATCTATGTGTAAAACCCAATTTCAAATTTAAATGACCAGTAGGATAAGAGGTCATAGTATTCCTATGTTTTTACATCGTTGCCACCAAACTTCATATTTTATTTATAATTTATTTCAAGCATTTTATTAACTATCATAATTGTAATTAACACTCCATATTAATAGCATATCAATCATCCCATTTCTTTTGGTTGACATTCCCTCTCACATACCACCCCTTAAATTGCAAACCAAAAAAATATCTGTAAATTACATATCCAATAATGTACCTACGAAAAATATAAATATAAATATATTATTTAAATAAAATATAGGTATTTATTTACCAAAAAAATTAATAAAAAACTAAGTGAGTTTTGTAATTGAAATTTCCGTACATTTTTCATAAATTAAAAATAGGTACACTAATTTATAGAAAAATAGGTACATTATTTACCCATAGGCAAATTATTTTACAATATACCTATAAATGTGTATGGGTACATTATTTGGGAGGAAAAATAGGTTCATTTTAAAAAAATACGTACATTGTTTTACTAGGTACATTATTAGAGGAAAAAAATAGGTACATTATTTGGAGAGAGAAAATAGGTTCATTTTAAAAATTGTTTTTCAAAACAAATAATAGGTACTTTATTTTGAGAAAAAATGTACATTATTTGAGAAAAAATAGGTACATTTAGTTCATTTATAAAAAAATAATCATAAAACGAAAATCGATTATCAAATATTTTTAACAATTAGAAGGTACACGATTATTCATAAAACTGTAAAAATAGATACTAGTAGATAGTCATAAAAGGAAAACAACAACAACAAAAAAATTAAATAAACCAAAACGTTTTTTTTGGGTCATAAAAACAAACAAAAACGTTACTACTACTTCATGTTGAATTTAACATTTAATTTCAAATAAGTCTAAATTAATTCCTACATCCATTACAACCATTTGAAAATATTTCCAAATTCAACGTGTGCCATTAGTTACACCCCACATAACACGTTAACTTGTAAATAGGGGTAGTTTTGGAATCCGAAAAATAGAATAAATCAGATTTGAAGTTAGATTAGGTAACTTGCTTACTTGGATCATAGTCATCGGGTTTTATTTGAAAAATTGGGTATTTTAAATAGAAAAATAAAGGAAAGGGTTGTAGGTGATTACAAATGAATTTTATGGGTCTAAGCTCAATTTTCTATAAAATTTATAGTTTTCTCTAATATATAAGTTAGCTTTAAAGATTGTATTTTATTGTAAAGCAAACTGATCATTTACCATTTCAGTGTATAAAAGCATGACTTCTTTGTTGTTGTTGGGTATAAAGCATGACTTGTATGATCTTTTTGTTCATGTATTATGTGTTGGGGAGGCTAGAATTTCACGAAGACCTCTGAATGAAATACGGAGGTGGTCTAAATAGTCCAGAACAAGTGTGAATCTCAGCTCTGTCAAAGAATCTTGGGGTGCAAGACATCCTATTTGGAAATTTAGGAATTCTAGGTACCCTTTCAAATAAGTTGCAGATTCAACAAACAATTCAAAATTGCAAAACGTAGTGTAGAAGTCAAAGTGTTATGTGAATAATTTGTGATTCACCTAATTCCTTCTTGCCCTTTTAAAGTTAATGCATGCAATTGGATTTTAATAGTTGAACAAAAATCTTCACTATCAACAAAATTTTCAACGACCGAAAAAAAGATTGTTTTTTTTTGGTCGTTCAACAAAAATGTTTAATGACCTAAAAATAGATTGTAAATTATTTTTTACTTTTTGGGAAGAGCCGATTGTTTTATATATACGTAGAGTCAGCCAAGCAAGCAAGGCAAAGTCAGACCCGATTAAGTAAGGCCCAATATGGTACGACCCATATCTTTGGTCGGCCGTTTAAAGTCTATTTATTAAATTACATTTGTTTATATACAAATAATACGCAATATTATTATATTTATACCTTAAATTCAAGCCTATTTCTTTTGTGTAATAATATATTTTAAAAGTGAATGTTTTCCTCATAAATAAGATAATTTTTTTTTTCAAGTTTCTACTTTTTAAACCCAAGCGTGAGTGCCAAGTTTGAGCAGAAACACAAGTGTCAATGGATGCCGCCAAAGCTTAAAATGATGAAGGTGGACTGGAGCGTAGTGAATAGAGCCCATTCCCACATCTCCCTTGAAAAAACGTCCTTTGGGTTTTGAGGTCCTTTATAAAAAAGAAATCAGGATAAATGGGAAAGTAGCAATTGTTATCCAAAGTAAATTGATGAATAGAAAGTAAACTGGAAGAAGCTGTAGGGCATCGCAGAACATTATTTAATTGAAAGTTGGAGAAAGCTGTATGAAAATCAACAGTCCCAGTATGAGTAATAGTAAGTCCAAAATCACTACCTATGCCTTCCACTTGATCATTACCATTGTATTCTCGAGGGTTGTTCAAGGTGCCAAGATTATGAGTAATATGAGAGTTTGCACCTGTGTCAATCAACCAAGTGTTTGGGCGAGGGTTGGTGTTGGACTGAGATGCCATAGCAGAGAGATGACGAGTAGGAACCCACCCTCATAGGCCATGTTCATGCGATTAAAGCAATCAAGGGCCTGATGCCCATTATTTGCACAAATCCGACAGCGACTGTATGAAACAGTAGAAGAGGAAGCATCACCTAAATTACCATTTTGTTGAAATTTGGAATTTGGA
This sequence comes from Prunus yedoensis, assembly GCA_005406145.1. NCBI lineage: Eukaryota > Viridiplantae > Streptophyta > Magnoliopsida > Rosales > Rosaceae > Prunus > Prunus yedoensis. Next base: position 26,844 of record BJCG01002123.1, read on the forward strand.
CGGAACTGACCTCGACCAACAGAATTGGGACTGCTATTGCGATTTGGGGTAAAACCTCTCCCAAACGATCTTCCTCAACCTCCCTAACCACGAGTAGCAGCAAATGCAGAAACTCCTGCGGTCGGATCAACTTGCAATTGTGCCTGTTCAACTTGACGGCACTCAGCAGTGAGTAAGAGAGCCTCCAAGGCCTCATACATAATCGGAGTGTCCTTGGCATGTGCAGCACAAACGGTGACTTCAAAGGCCGGTCCGACATTGTTCCTGATAAAAGTAACAAGGTCAGGATCCATAATAGGGCTTCCAGCGAGTGCAAGATTATCTGCAATCGAGTTGAATTTGTCCAGGTAATTTGAAATGGACAAGTTGCCTTTGGTGGTGCGAAGGAGTTCATTGTGCAGGTGAAGGATACGGTTGTGTGGAGGAGGATGCGACGTTCCAGAGATAACTAGGATTGACGAGATGTGGGAGACAACGCCACAGTAGACAATATAGACGGAATTAGTGAGTTGTTTATCCAACTCAATATTGTTTGATCTTGCTGGATCCAAGAGAGATAAGAAGGATTGACGACATTTTCGGTAGCACCGGAAAGAGACTTTGGAGGACAAAGGATTGTGCCATCAACATAGCCAAAAGATCCCAACTACGAAGAATTGGAGAAATTTGAGCCAACCACAGTCGGTTTGGAGCAGGTCAATTTGATAGTAATGATGGTGGAACAGCAGGTGGATGCTGATGGGGTTAGTTGTTGATGGTAGGCGGAGGATTTTGGTCATTGGTTCTGTTGGTATTGGTAGGAAGGGCAGAGCTATCAGTGTTAATGTGGGGAAAAAAATCATTAGATAATAAAAGCTCTTGATACCATAAAAGACTTAGGAAATGGGAGAAAAGGCTACACTAGTAACTTTGGTGTAAGCACGTATTTATATTACTGTATTGATAACTTACAATTCAAAATACAAGAGCTGTTCCAATAAACAAGGGATCAGCTCAATTACAAAATAACATTATCAACATATCAACTATTCAAATCCACAACTGACTTATCAATATCAATCTGCTTGTGACTTGGACTTGGTCTAATAGAAAGAGCAAGGAAAAATTGTTTTCAAAGCATTTTCTGCTTGTCTTTTTCTTAATGGTTTCATTTGTATTTCTCTGTTTCTGTGATGAGCATTGTTGATCATATGGTATATCTGCTAAATAAACATTGGCTGGAGCTGGTGGAGAGCCAGAAAATCACATGAAAAGACCTGAAATTTTTATGTAATAAATTGCTCACTTGAAACACAGTCAACGGGCCTGCATTTGCAAAAATAAAATTATGCAGGTTATTCTTAATAAACCCTAACACTTTTGGGTTTATATATGATTTTATATTGTCACATGTAAAAACCGTATTTTTCTTTTTAATTTTTAAAAAAGTCAATGACTCTGTTTTTAACATTTTATGACACTTATTTCACCACTGCAGTCCAGTTTTCTGTTCTTTAGTATTTTTTTTTAAGCCATTCATGAATTGTTTCAAGTGGCCATAGAGCATCTCTAATAACTCTTCCATAGCTTTGGAATGCTAAAATAGGTGAACCACATCATCAAATCCCTCTCTAACAGCCTTGTCAAACTCTTCAAGACTAGTAAGTTGACCTTGGCTCTTCAAACCATTTAATTTTACTCTGGAAAAATAAAACCTAGACATTTTTTTTCAAACAATAAATACATTGATTTTTTCCACATATTTCATATTTTTTTATTCTTTTCCATAATATTGCATTAATTGAATTGAAAAGTGAAGAGTCTACTGGGGCACAAAATATTAAAGTAGCAAATAAAGCCTTTTAAATTGCCACATAGGTCAATGAACTTCAATTTGAAGAATTTGGTTTGCTACTACTGTTGGAGATGCTCTTAAGATGAATGTGTTTTCATACAACTATTTTCTTAGGATGATAGTGTGCTTGTGTCCTAACTTTCATGTTCATCATGGGGTTAAGAATAACCTTCGGGTTATTCTTTATCTTTGTACTGATTATCTCGAATTAATAAAAGTTTTACTTAATCAAGAAAACACACACACACACACAATTAAGGACTTAATTAAGCCCAAAAAGATTACAAGGCGAAATTGGATACATATTAAAGTCGACGCTTTCTACCCCTAAATGTTTTATACGCATAAGTTAGTATATGAATTATTAGCGAATTGATAGGCATGGTTTATCAATAGAAAATAGATGAAATCCCCAAACCAGAAAGACAAAAAAAAGAGAGAAGGGTATTGATCAGATAAGTGAAACCAAAACCAATACGAAGACAAAATACAAATTAAATAACATAACTGAGAAGAAGTAAACTAGAGACTAGATATGCTAGTTCTGGGTTTGTTTACTAGAACAGCGTGAAGCAACTAGCTCAATATGGGAGCTTTCCTCAATGGCGTAATTATTCCAAAACTCTTTGCTAGGAACTATATAGGAATACCCATAAGCGTCTTGACGGAGTTTCAGAAGATTGGCCTTCGCAGGCGAAGTTGTGAGGGCGACAGACAGTACTCCTTGAAGGCAATTCCTCAGGAGACTCTGCTCGATTTGGGCCGGTAGGCACAAGCCTATTGAGATGATAATTTGGAGGATTATCATCCAACTCTGGTGGTTCCTCAGGAGACTCTTCTTGATTTGGGCCAGTAGGTACAACCCTCATTTTATGCTAGTTGCAGGACTATCATCGAACTCTCTGTGTTCCTCAGGAGACTCTTCCGATTCGGGCCAGTAGGCACAAGCCTCGTGAGATGATAGTTTTCTGGATCATCCAACTTTTCTGTGGGGGGAGGATGTCATGTAAAGGATTTGACCGGAAGGAACCTCCCTCAAGAATTGATGATTTGCAGGATCATCAATTTTTTGCTGCGGGGGGAGGATGTGATGTAAAGGATTTGGACCAGAAGGCACTTCCCTCCAGATTGATGATTTATAGGATCATCCACCTGTGGTGGCAATATGTTCCGCAAAGGATTGGACCGGAAGGCACATCATTCAAGGTACGATAATTTTTTGATCATCAACCTTGGTGGTAAGATGTAGTGTAAAGGGTTTGGGCCAGAAAGGACCCGCCTCTTGATCCAATCCTTGAGGAGAGAGGATGTGATCAGCACCTTTTTGATTCGGTATGAACTGAAGAAACCAAGCCTCTTCAGATCAATGTTTGCAGACACCTTGATCACCGAAACAAGAAGAGGACAGGAAGAGAGAGTGGTGAACAGCACAAACAAGTAGGTCCTTAGAAAACTCCATCTCTGATTATTGTTTGACGGCTCTATAAACAGCCAACTACAACCTTCTTATAGGGGTTGCTTTACCCTTTTTGAATCTTCTGTGATGCGAATACAAGATTTGCTTACCCTTTTTGTGCTCTAGCTAGGGTTTCAGTCTCCTCCTATATGAATATTGTATTGCGTTGCGGTAATCTTGAGACTTTCCTGTTTCACTTACTTGTATTTATTCCATTCCACAATAGGAAAAACTTGTTTTTAACACATGTTTGCCCTATTTTTTATTTCTTCTTTCAAAGTATGGATGGTTATTTCTAACGAGAATTCGTTTAATAGGCACGTTTTTGTTCTATTTATTGTTACCTATGGTGTAGTAGTTAGCAAATTATCTTCATCATCTATGGTGTAGGTATAGTTTGAAGGTATGCATTTCGAACCCCATTCAGTATGTTGTAGGCTTTTCTTTTCTTTTTGTCATTCTATTATATAGCTAGCTTAGATTCTTGGTATTTGTGAGTTTTTCTGCGTATGTAGGTAACTAACTTATATCTCCCTATTAACAATGTTATATTTCTGCACTCATGCATGTTGTCATGTATGTGTTCTTCATTTTTACCTTTTGGTTCGGTAGATTAATTATCTGCATTATATTTAGTTTTTTTTTATATAATATTTTTTTTCCGGTCAAATCATTTATTTTTTGATATTGTGTTGTGAGTTATGAATTATTTTAGCCATAAATGTTCAAAGTTCAAATTCAAAATGCATCAAATAAAGCACTTTTAACTTGTTTCCTTTATTTACCTTCAATGGCAAAAGAGTCATAAAAATTAAGTAATAAATGAAAATTGGGTTTTTATTCAATAACTGTAATACGAGGTTTGCCCCAACATTTTGGTCATTGACTGGGTCTATATTGAAAAGATATGAAACTTGTGTTTTTATTTGTAGTTTCTTGTTTGTATATCCATTTTTTTAAATTGTTATTCTCCATAATTATATGTAGCCATTCCTTTTTCTTTCTTTTTTTTAATTTAAAGAAAAACCTATATGAAGACAATAATGTGTCTCATATATATATATATATAGGTACTATACCCATCAAGTTAAAACCCCATGATAATATACCTAACAAAAGCGTCAAATTATAAATATACAAATTGAAACTTTTAACCTACATAAAAGGTCGTGTATATATATATACCCCTTTTATGTAGGTTAAAAGTTTCAATTTGTATATTTATAATTTGACGCTTTTGTTAGGTATATTATCATGGGGTTTTAATTTTGGGTGTTCCTGGTACACCACGTGGCTGGTGTACCATTCAATAGACGGAAGATATATGGAATATTTCCAATGCAGTCCGCCACATGTCATAAAAAGAAATGTAGTAAGTTGGATAATAATTCCACATACTCTATGTTTATTGGATGGTACACCAGACACGTGGTGTACCTGGAACATTTAAAAAATTTCTCGTACATATGAGGTATACTAATTTTGCCCAAGTAAATTTGCCTCTTTCAGAGTAATGGCACTTATCAGAGAAAATTGTGATACAAAAACCAAGTTTTTCATTAGAGCATGCGGATTCACGTTATTGTGATAAAAAGCCAAAGACTTGTAGAGAACTCTAGAGTTTCAATCTAATACCTAAGGGATATATAGGTAAATATTGAGGTAGGCTATATATTGTATTACCTCTTGCTGAGGTGAATACAAAGAGAAGATGAGGGACGTATAGGTAAGAATATACCTTTGGCTAAGGATGTCTATAAGAAACGAAGGAGGAGAAGATTGCACACACTCAAAACCCATTTATAAACACACCCAAAAAATATACAATTGTTGATTGTGGGGTTGATTTTGGGTGTGTTTCTATATTTAAATAGTGTTTGAGTTTTTTTATAAATACATGTCTAGGATTGGCTTTATTTATAAATCTATACAATTAAAGGAGGGTGGTACTGGGATACAAAATTTGAGTCCAAAATGAGGTGACATCTGCCACATCATGTTTTAATTGAAATTGACATATGTACTTAATGGTAATTAATAACGAGTGTTGCTAATCGAACCCTAAAATTAATTGAATGCACTCTACTACCAAACTATTTATTGAATTACTAATTTATCCTAATATAAAATAACCAAAAAGAATATATATTGAATTATGGTTGCGTTGGGGTTACTTCCCAATTACATCAACAATACAAGATGCAGAATGTCAATTAGCTGACATTAGCTAAAACACGCGCTGAAATTGCCCTCATGAACTCTGATGATGGACAAGAACCTCCTCAAGCTCAAGTTGATTAGCATATTGAAAGTGAATTCCAAACTTAAATTTCTTGCAGCAACAAAGCAGTGTAGGGCTGACCCACTTTGGTTCTTCCTCCAAAATCCTTACTTTTTTTTTATTAGTCGATAGTGTTTTGTAATTACAAAACCAAGCACCAAGCAATATAAAAACTTCTCTACGTTTAATTAGGGTTGAATACGGTGAGTATGGTGTACTTAGTAAATTATATTGTTTTCACAATTCCAATATATCCTGTTTGGTCATTTTATATTAGGTAAATTAGTAATTCAATAAATAGTTTGATAGTATGGTGTACTTAGTTAATTTTATAGAAAAGTTGGATAGAGGTCCAAAAATCCAACCAATAGTTGGGGTCTAGTCCTCGAATTATTGTTTCTTGATACAAGTCCTTTGACTAGTTTGCCATGTATATTACATTCAATTTTGACATGGCAACTCAATCTTTTGCTTTTAACTGAATTGTATTTAAATTTTTTATTCCTATTATATCCCTATTGTCTAAAACGGTAAGATGAGGATTTATAGGCCATTAATGATTAGATTTGATAATGTAATTAATGGAAAATTACATTTTGAATGTAAATGTCGGAACTTCATTTTTTTTCTTGTGCTTGATTTGTGCAAATTCCTATTTAACGTGGATTTTTATTAATGTAAATATTGTGCATAAATATGTTAATCCATTGCCACTTATTTTATTGTGTAGTCCTTCTATAATTCGTTGCTAATACAATTGCCCACTCATATACTATTATTGTTTTTTTTTTTTCCATCTTTTGATGCATTTGGATTAGGGAAATAAACTTGGGATTTTGACAAAACTCAAAATTTCTAAATTGACATGAACTAATTCCGGTGTTTGGATAAAAAAACATAGAAATTTAGAAATTCAGCGTGGAAAAAAAACCATAGAATTTGGAGATCATAAATCCCAAGTTTAAATTCTATCTAAAAGTCGTCATTTTTAAAATCGCAAGAGAGATGGAGTTTTTAAAAAAAGATAACTTTACAATAAGGTTAAATTCCGTGTTTTAAAATTAGTCACCCGAACAAGAAACTTTACAAATTCTAGAACATTAATTTCCGTCATTTATGAAATCCTTTGTACTTTAAATTTCCTCATCCAAACACACTATTTGTTTTAGGTTTAATTTCATTGTTGTGTAGCTTTTTGTAGTATAATGTTTGTTTTCCACTCTATGTACCTAAAGATTATTAAAATTTTCAATTGTTTCCCACCAATTGTCAAGTTGTACTATTTTTTTAGTTTTATAACTTTGCGAAAGTGTTAATAATTCACATGTTGTTGTTTTTTTTCCAATCTCATTTGTACTCGTTTATTTCTTATGAACTATTAATATTATTCTTAAATTTGATAATCCTATGCTCCAGGTACAATACCCTACCTAACCATTGAACTTGATCTACCTATCTAGGGTATAGTACATATTTGATGCACCTCACTACTAGGTAAAACACATATTGGATGCACCTCAATGACAGGTAAAACACATATATTTAAAAAAAGAAGTTATAACTCCATACTAGGTATTAAAAAAATTAACATTATGAGAAAAAAATTCCATCAAAGAATTTTGAAAAACTCAATAAATTTATAGATAAAAGATAGTATATGTTACCAAATTTAATAAAGCCGAATATGGAATTCTAAAAAATATAGTTTCCATATGTATATAGAGCTTAAATTTGAATTAATAGGTTTTCAATATGTGAGCCATGAAATCATCATTACTTGAATGTCATAAGCTTGATTGTAGGAGCACCGGATATTTAAAAGTGGTATTTGCATGTACTTGCCATTTCAACCAATGTCATATATTGTAAATGTCTCGAATATGGTGGCTACAAGGTTTGCTTACCTGGCCATACAATTGATTTTTTTTTTCCCAAACAAAGAGCGTTTTATTAAAGATAATAGCAAGGTTACATCACTAGCTAAAATATCAAAAATTCACTCTAGGCCACACTTGGTCCCAAATGTGATTACCACCTACTCTAGACACAAAGGCCGCAACCTCATGTGCTGCCTTATTGCATTGACGGGGAGGGATTAGCAGCTATAAAAACAACCTGTTGGAGCTTGCCAGCAAGCAGCTTAATGTCAAACACAATAGCATCCACTGCAACATATACTTGACGCTCACCTCTAAGCATCTGAATCATCTGCAACGAGTCAGATTCAATCTCCACATGTAACAATCGACCCTTGATGCAAGCAAGCAGTGATTGGGAGGACTGCATTTGAAGAGAGTCCATTAGTGTCATGCATCCATTGTATCTAAATGAAAATAGACCATATCTAAGAAAATAACAAAACAAAAAACAAAAGAAACCCTCCACCTTGGCTTCATTTATACTTAATTTCAGTGACATGAAATTGGGCTCATATAAGTAGGAAATCTCATTGGGATTGATCCAGATGGAGATGGCATGATGAATAAAAAAATATAAGTGCTAGCCCACTTGATGTACGATGGTCAAGGTGATATTCTTGGGGTACGACAGGAGGTTGGGTGCCTTGATAAATTTCGGGGGCTTGGGTCTGGGGCTGGGTATGAAGGGATGTGTGTGAGGGAGGGTGTAGAACTTGGAGATGGATATATAGGTGGTGGATGAAGGAATGGGAGGGTTAGGGGCCAGGGGTGTGAAGGCAGTTGAGGGAGGAGAGGGGAGTGGGGGCTTGATAGGTTTTTTTAAAAATATATTTTATTGTATAAATACATCTTTAAAAAAAAACACCTATTCTCCTTCATCATTGTCAAACCCCAAACCCTTCCCTTCTCTCCCTCATCCCGACCAAACATAAATCAAAATTCCAATAAAGCTTCAAAATTTCCAACTGGGTCCAATCCAATTCATCAGATTTCTCCTCAGTTTCGGAAACCAAGGGCCACAAGCTTTTTGTTCCATTTGCTTAGTTTGCTATTCGTCTTCTTTTCTAATTCTGACATTTTTCTCCGTTATTGTTTCGTTTGGTGGAGAGACGATGAACATTGAGCGCGATTTTCTTTATTTTTTTAATTTTTAATAATACTTACAGAGGATCCCACCCTTTTGATTGACAGGGTTGAAGGTTTGAAGCATGCTTTGAATGAAAGTAAGGAGAATTTCCTTGAATTAATAATTAAATGGTATTTTAGGAATAATGGTGGGTTTAAAAAAGGATTGTGTTTTTTTTTTCAAATTTCAATGGTGGGTGGGAAGATAAGGTGGGTGGGAAAATAGGACGTGAAGTGCTATGGCTTAAGGGGTTTCTATAGTGAAGACGTAAAGTGTGAACCCAAATCTCTTGTACAAAACAATGGTTCTTCGCTTTCGCTTTTTATGTTCATTGGATTTCATTGATCATTCAAAAGTATTTTGGATTATGGTAAATGGATTTTTTCAAAGGAAATCACCATTCTTTTTTGGTGAGTTTATCTGTCACTTAACTCTCTAATTGTTAATTCTCAAAGCCCTCCCTCTATTATTTCATTGTTGCTTGCATTCTCTTTCTATATTCGAATTGTTTACATTAAGAATTTTGCTGTTAGAAATATAAAATAGCTAATGAAAGATGCCCATGTTACAAAAAAGAGAAAATGTTCTATATATGGTGGAAATTCCTTAAAGCATATTCTTGGTTGGAGTTAGTTGTTTTTTTATACCAAAGTTAGGAAGGAGGAGCGGATTTTCTCACACACAAAACTACCAAAGTGTCAATTGGAGGTTTAAACTGAGATCACATGTTTGCATGTCAAGGCCTTTCTCCACTAAGCTAGGCCCCATTAAACTTGGTTGGAGCTTAGCTGATGGAGACACATTTCTCCGAGGAATTTGGTTGTGCAAATTCTAAATTGTATATTCAATAAACTATTTAAGAAATAAAAAAACATATATGTGCAATATGTTTTTCGTAACTTTTATGCACTTGGATTTTGATCTGTCTCTTTTCTAATACAACAAAATATCATTTGAGAAGCAAAGGAGAGAAATGAAAACAAATGCAGGAAACAAAGATATTGAGATAGAGATAGAAAAAGAGAGTTGAGAGAAAGAGAAACAGTTTGACAAAAATGCCCTTATAAAAAGGTCAAATTGACCAAATTTAACCTAAATTATAACGGAATTGATGTCACTGACCATATTATGTGGAATACAAACGTTTGAGGATGACATATTCTTATGGATGTCAGACTTCATTGGTATCTCATTTGGACTTCGTCACCAGTACCTTTCAAAGAGAGCCCTTAAGAGCCTTTTTTTTTTCTTTTTCCATGATCAATTTTGAAGTTTAGGATCAAAATGATAAGTTTCGCATAATTCAGGACCATTAGTGTAAAATCCCTTTTTAGAAGAAGGATGAGGCACTGTTAATCTAAATTTAGATGGCCGTACTAGAGTATCATACAATAATTTTCTTTATAAGATTCAAACAACCATCTCACACGAAAGTGATTGTGTCTAAACGCAAAAAGTGGTCGAAAAACTTGTGTTATATAAGTGCAAAGGGACCTACCTACCTCAAGTTTGAATTGTAAGTAAATATACAATAAAATTGGATTACTACGATATCAGTTTAAAATTATTTACACCTTAACTATAGCATGGAATGCAGAAAAATGTATTGCTTCAATATGTTCAAATTCAAGGTGGATATTAGCAATCTATGAGTCAAATTCAAGTTCCAATTATATGCATATGTAAATGATTCGAAGATGCATTTCGACGGAAAAGAGAAACATAAAAAAACAAGAAGAAGAAACTAGAAAGAAGATGACGTTGGGAAAAGGAAAACTACAAAAATAAATTTGTTCTTACCTTAATCCAATTATGGAAACCCTTGGATTAATATGTAGCTAGCTAGCTAGCCTCCATGGCTTAATTCCCAACTCTCCATGTGCATTTGTGGGGAGTTTGCCAGGAGCTGCGCCATTTAGGCCCGAAGGAACAAGTCTCAGTAGATCATAATATTTGAAAGAACCACCAAACTTAAGAAAACCTAAATATTTCCTGTCCCTATAATTAATACTAATAGGTGTGAGGTGTCTCTGAGTGTGTTGAGGGTTTGGAGCTTCAGGTACCTTCCTCTGCTCCAGTAGTTCTTCAGGACTGGGTTGTGTAAAGGGTTTTGGAGCTTTAGGTACTCTTTTGCTCCAATAGTTTGTCAAGAAGAGACGACGTTTAAGATCAGCAGATTTCATGGATTGTTTGATAGGAGATGAAGAAACAAGCCTCTGGAAATCACCAAAAACATAGGGTAGTGAGAGAAAAATGGATAATAATACAAAGAAGCAAGCCTTAGATAATTTCATTTTTTGTTGTTTGGTGGTCTCTATAGAACATCTAACTACACCTTCTTATAGGATTTCTTATGCATGAATTTGCTGTAATAAAATATCACAACAAATCTCCAGTGACGCCTAGGATTCACGTACTCTTTAAGAAATATTTATCGAGATTTTCTCTGCAATTAATCTTCTTTAGGTATTTACCTATATGATTTATATTGTGTATGGTTTGACCAACTGCCTCAATTTTATTTATTTGATACCATCTTCTTCTTTTGGTTATACCCTCTAGTAAAAGTAATATTTTTTCTTAGAGCAAAATCGAAGAAAGATAAATTAGCAAAATCAAAGGATACAATTAATAGAGAAAATATGGAAATTAATCAATCAAAAAGTCCACGCATTATTCCATATTACTATTTTTTTTTCTTTTTAATTTTCAATCTCTTGTAATATATTATAAAATATATGATATAGCAATACAATACTGCAATTAGATTAGTGCTGACCCTGTCAACGCCCTCAGGCAAGAGCTTGGGCTATTCTTGCCTTCGGGCCTGCTTAGTCTTCGTGGAGCCCATGATTTGCCCTGGCTGGATTTGTGCTGTGGAGTGGGTTTCTTCAACTTGGGGGGCCTTTTGCCCAGATTGAAGTTTGCAGTGGAAGTTCTCTTAGGATATCTTTTCATATCCACAATGCCCTTTGGGTCCAAATTCTTAAGGCTCGATACTTGCTTGATTGTTATCTATTGAAAACAACGAAAAGGATATATTTTTTGGTACGCGCTTCACGCACACGAATTTTATACTTCCAGATTTACTTCTTTCGTTTCGCTGGAAACTACCTTCTACGGTGGTTTCCAGGTCGTCTTCCAATCTCCTTGGTGCTAAGGAGATTCTAAATCTCTCTCCACCATGGAAGAGGGGTCTCCGGGTGTTTTCTTAAAGGATTATCAATTAACAAAGCGGAGTCGCGCCGAGTTGGGTCGTCAAGATGCGTTCGTCTCCAATGCAATTTTAGCTCCGATGGTGGCTCATGATTCGAATGCAGGTCAAAATCTTAACCCTGTGATGGATACCATGAAAATTGCAGGTGTGAAATCTAGGATTGATGGTACGAGTTTTAGGGATAAACTCATGAAGAAGGTAAATTTGGTGAAAAATATTGGCATTGATGTTAATAGTCTAGATACTAATTATGATGAGTTGAACAATGATGGGGATGTAGTGATTTTTAGAGGGGATAGGGAACCTAGTATCTAGTTTTCTGAGAAGGCTATGTCTTGGCTCTACCAACCTTGGAAAAATGCCTTGATAGTTAAGCTTCTGGGTCGTTCTCATACTTACAATTACCTCCATGATAGGTTACAATAGAAATGGAGTTTGAAAGGAGGCTGGAAACTCGTGGATTTGGTGAACGACTATTTTGTTGTTAAGTTTGAGCTTGAGGAAGATCTGGAGTTTGTCCTAACTGGAGGGCATTGGATAATTGTGGGACAATACTTGGTGTTACAGAAATGGAGGCCTGAGTTTTGCCATGCCACTGCTCATATTACTCGAATGGTTGCGTGGATTCGTGTTTCGGCAATCTAGTTGGAGTGTTTTGATGTGTGGGCATTGAAGCGAATTATTGGCAACTTGTTGGGTAAGCTATTAAAGATTGATGCTCTAACTATGTCTCAGAATAAGGGCAAGTTTGCAAGACTGTGTGTTGAATTGGATATTACAAAGCCTCTTGAAGCTTTTGTTCAGATTAATCAGGAGTGGTATAATATTGAGTACGATGGCCTAACTGATATTTGTTATTTGTGGGCGGTATGGTCACAAGAGAGAGCATTGTGAGAAAAGGAATTTTGTTCCTGTTGCTGTGACTAGGGAAGGACAAAGTTCAGTTGCTGAGGATGTTTTGGAAGGTGATGTTGTTATGAATAGTGAAGATTGTTTGGAAAACTTACGAGGCCCTTGGACTATGGGGGTTGTTTTTTGGTATGCAGCTTGCTGTGGCTCAAGAGATCTCTAATCTAGTGATTGAAATGGATTCAGTGCTTGTTGTGCAGCTCATGAGAAATCCTAATACTATTAGAGGTCATCCCCTTGCTGGTCTGTTATCTAGTTGCTGGGATTTTATGAAGTTGATTAGTGTGAGCTTTAGCATGTTTATCGAGAGTGGAATTGCTTGGTTGATTGTCTTGCTAATGGTAGCTATAATCTAGACTTAGGTGTGTGTTGGTTTGGCTCGGTGCCTCTTTGGGCTGAAGCGGCTTTGGTTGATGATCTGATTAGGGTCTCTAGGCCCCGTTTAGTTTGTGTGTGTGTGTGTTTTGTGGGGCTCCCCGATCGCCCGCCCCCCCCCCCCCTCCCCCCTGTGTCATAAAAAAAAAGCAACGAAAAGGGCTAGTGGACGTGGAACAACCTTCTATTGGGTCGAGAAATCGTTGAGCAGTTATCTCGCCGGCAAATTAGGAATGAAAGATAGGTTGGGGTATGGAATGATTGGTGGTTGAATACTGGTTCTCAGAAAAATCTCCTCATCTAAATGCCTAATCGTTTCTCCCCTAATGGCCAGGAACCTAATTAATGAAGACGCTAGATCTTGGAACATTTCACATATCAAGGCAGCTGTGATAAAATCTATGCCTACTAGTTCTCCTAATACGGTTGATCGCCTTGTGTGGCCAGCTATGAAGTATGGCTCCTACATTGTCAAGTTGGGATATCATGGTACTATTCATTCTAGTCAGCGTCATCATTGTGATGGAGCCAACAACTTCCATGTGGTGTGTGATGTGATTTGGAAGATTATTTGGGGTGCACGGCCTTCCCAAAATTAAAAACTTCATGTGGATAGCTATATCTCAAATTCTTACCCACGGCCTTCCCAAAATTAAAAACTTCGAGAAAATTGGCAAATTCTCGCCTGTGCAAGTTGTGTGGTGAGTATCCGGAGACGATGAAACACCTTCTCCTTCTCTATCCTTAGACACGTGTTGTTTGGTTCGAGGGTCCTCTGGTTTATATACTGAGAAATGGATATATCCCTAAGCTGGACATTTAGTTTTTAGATCTTCTAAAAGGCTATCAGTGGGTTTCTTCTCATATGGGGTGTTCTTTCGTTGTATTTTTCTTGCTTTTATTGGCTTGTTTTGTTTCTGTGCCACTTTGTTTTGGCTGGGTGGTGTTGCTCTCGTCTCCTGTTTGGGGTTGTTGCTCTTTTTCTAAGCTTTTTTCTTAATGAAAGTATCTTTTGACCAAAAAAAAAGAGGTCAAAATTGTAGCATTTGCATTTAGAAAGACTTATAGCCAAATTTCGAACATGTTAAAGACTTATAGCATTTTTTTTTTCCCTCATTTCTAGAATTTTAACCATTAGAGGGGAGTTTGAGCACTATTTGAAGGGGCTTGAGAGGGTTTTGAGTGGCTACATTTCTGCAACTTGAAAGAAAAGGCTAAAAATCCTAGGTGAAGAAAAAGAGAGTAGTTCTGCAAATTTCCAAAAGTCTTAATTAGGGTGGTCCAAAGAGTGGAAAATGGTTATTTTTCCAAAGAGGGATGCTATTTCCACCTTTGTTCTATTTCTCCACTCACCTTATCTTTCCACTCATTATGTAAATTTGAAAAATCACAATTCTATCTTTCCACCCACCATTATTCCTATAATACCTTTTAATTACTAATTTAAGCAAATTCTCTTCTGCTAATCATTAGTAGTTGAGATATGGAGAGGATTAAGATGTGTTTGACAGAGTGGATAAATGTTTTAGTCTAGTATTTTGGTTTTCTGAATCTTTTAGGTTTTTATGCTCTGCCTTGTAGCTTCCTAAAATATTATGGATAAATGTTTGAAAGAGAAATGTGTACATTTGAAGGGCAATTTTATATTGTGTTTCATTTATGTGTGAAAAGATAAAAGTGAAAGGAATAGAAACAACACCTTGCAGACTAGGGATGACAAAAATCCCTGTGGGGGCGGGTCCCTGACCCTAACGAGGGGAGATTTCGGAGCCAAATGGGTATCGGGTACGGGGATCCCTGAACTTGAAATAAACGGTTGAACATGAAATAAATTTGAGTTTAGGTCTTTTTCCTAAGTCCTTAAGTCATTTTATAAAATAATAAATTTGTCTTTAAAATTTTAAAGATAAGATAAGTGGGAAAATAAGAGAGAGGTAGAAATAGCAGCACGCTTTCCAAATTTGGTGTGATTTTAAGCTAATAATTGTATGTGCCATTGGATTAATCCAACGGCTCTTGTAGGAGTTGCGCGATTAACCTGCGCAGACTGCAATTTCGCGCCACTACCGCCCACTGCTTGTTTCATAGATTTTTGCTTTGGCCTGACTTCTCTACGCGACCCAGACAGTGAAGATTGAAGAAGATGCTGTGGGTGGACAAGTACAGACCCAAAACCCTAGACCAGGCGATGGTCCACCAAGACATCGCTCAAAACCTCAAGAAACTCGTACAACCTACCCTCACCCTCTCGTGGATTTCATTCCCAATTTCTCGGATTTCAAATCCCTAATATCTTCTTGTGCAGGTTGCAGAACAGGATTGCCCCCATTTGCTCTTTTACGGCCTTCTGCGCTCTGGCAAGAAAACCCTAATCATCGCTCTTCTTCGACAGATTTTCGGTCCCAGCGCCGATAAGGTCCCCCTTTTCTCACACTTTTTCTTTTTATTTTAATATTTTTTGGGGTTCAAATTATTTATCTGTGTGTATTTTGACTCTGGTCCTTTGTCCGCAAATGAGAAGATGTTTGAAGGAAGCGAGAAGAGAATAAAATCTTTTATTTTGTGTCGTCTTTTTCACCTTTATGCAGTTTATTTTGGTATAAAAAAATTGAACTAATTGAACCTTAAAAAAAACTACGAGGAAAAATGCTTAGCTCTTTACCTGTACGGTGACATTCTCCTGACAAGTCTAGAACAATTTGACAAGTGTGCAATTTTTTATTTATATAAGTCAAAACATGCAAATTGTGGTTAACTTGGAAGGATTGGAATGGCTCCTTGCATCTAAAAAACCCAGAGCATATGCAAATGTCTCGAACTAATTAAACTAGCATTTAATGTAGGAATTGTGATATTTTCTGTATTTTTTTTCACACGAATCCCCTCAGCCTGGCATTTGAAATTTTGTACATTGTGATGACTTTTGAGAAATTCTTGTGATTGTGGTTGGCAGGTGAAGGTGGAAAATAGGACATGGAAAGTTGATGTAAGTTTCATCCACTTTTTGTATTGATGCGATTAATCATGGATGCAGCTATAGAAATTGTTGTTTATATGTCATTTAGGTGATGCTGTGTTGATTTCCGACTTATTGGTAATTACTGTCGATGTTTAGCCAATTTATAGAACATGCTAAAGCCTTACGTTTCTAAATCATTACACATCTGATTAATTGTTTTTTAATGCAATTCAACTTTACCCTCTGTCTGATTCATTTTCTTAACTTTTCAAAAAACCCTGAATTGGTTTTTATTTTAATGCTCACTTTATTTCAAGACATTTTGGCCTTATTAACTTATACCACAATTATTAATGTTTATGAAAGATTCTTTTTTCTTCTAATATCTCCTTGTTCAACTTATAACCATTGGCTCCATGAATTTCCTTTGATTTTATTTTCTTGTGTTCCATTTGAACTAGAATTTTCCGATGGTTTATTTTCAGGCTGGAAGTAGAACCATTGATATAGAGCTGACTACGTTATCAAGCACAAACCATATTGAACTGAACCCCAGTGATGCAGGCTTTCAGGACAGATATATTGTTCAAGAGATAATTAAAGAAATGGCTAAAAATAGACCCATTGACACAAAAGGGAAAAAGGGATATAAAAGTAAGTTTAAATAAGTTTACTTGCTTATCTTTAATGAACATACACTTATCCAATGTATATGCTTAAAGTATTTCTTTGGTACCTTCACTTTAACGTAGGCAGCTGGTTTTCTTCAGTTGAATGAACTGCTTGTTTATCTTATGGTTATTTATGTTGTTTATCATCCTTTTCACAGTTCTGTGAGATAGGATTTTTTTTTCTCTCTCGTGCCCCATGCAAAAACAATAATTAAATCGAAAAATTGCAGTTGGATGATCAAGTAGTTGGGTGCTTCAGTCTTTAAGATTTATTTGCTGATACCATGCCCTTTTAACAATGTCAGTCTTAGTGCTGAATGAAGTCGACAAACTTTCTAGAGAAGCTCAGCATTCTCTTCGAAGAACTATGGAGAAGTATAGTGCTTATTGCCGGCTAATACTATGCTGTAACAGTTCTTCAAAGGTTACTGAAGCAATCCGGTCCCGGTGTCTAAATGTGCGAATAAATGCACCAACAGAAGAACAGGTTGAATTTCTGGCTTGCAATTTTTAGAATTGGTTGTGCGAAATAAAAATGATAAAATATGTTCACTTCCATTGTAAATTATGCCTCATGCAATGATTTCATCTGAAATTTTCTTGTGGCAGATTGTTAAGGTATTGGAGTTCATTGGAAAGAAGGAAGGGCTGCAACTTCCTTCTGGATTTCCTGCTCGTATAGCTGAAAAATCAAATAGGAGCTTAAGGAGAGCTATATTGTCATTCGAAACTTGTCGTGTTCAACAGTTAAGTGCCATAGTTCTTATTGGTCATCAGATGCATGAAACAGTTCTTTACCTTCATTTTCTTCTGTGCACCATGCAGACAGAAGAGGTCCTGATAGCTATGGTCTTTCTGTGAACCACTGATGTGGTTGTAGGTATCCCTTTACAAGTAATCAAGCAATACCCCCAATGGACTGGGAGGAATATGTTTCTGAAATTGCATCTGATATAATGAAGGAGCAGAGCCCAAAAAGGTTGGACTTTCTTCATCCTTAAGTTTTGGACTCTATTGCAGCATTTCTATCTGTAGTTTGAAAGTTTTCTGGTTCAATTATTAATGGAACTCAAGAAAACACCCTAAATTGTTGAAGGCCATAGGCAGACCTATTTGTCTTGTGGAAGCTGGTCCACAATCATTTTTCTTTTTCAATTTTCATTTTTCATTTTGTTTGACAATATATCCAAATAAACTTCTTTCTATTGGTTGGGTCTTTAACAACAAGAATTCTCCCTTTTCCACCATAGGTGGATATTTCCTTAATTAGTATGCTAATAGCCAAATTCACTCACATTTTCAATATTTTTGTTCGTTTGTCAACCAAAAGAAGCAAAACCATTGTGGTTTGACTGCATCTCTTGAATTTTTTATCTGCCTGTTTGGAGTTTTATTTGCCTCTTTCCCAAATTCACAAAGTATTACTTTATTATTCTTTATTGCTTGCGGATGTTATACTTTGTGATTAACATTCTTCTTTCCATGTTACTGTACCACCTTTGGTGCATTATGCTTGTATACTCCTACTTCCTTTATCCATAAAATATTTTATTTTGTCACATATCCCTTGCCTTTGTGGTATCTTGATCATGTATTATCCATCCTCCCCTACTATGCAACATTTCATTGATGGTCCATCTGCTATTAGATGTTTATCAGTCTCACTGGCTTATCTTCAACTAAACTAAGGAACAAGTTGTGGTTTCTCTTGCTGGAATTGAAGCAGAATAAATCCACATAGCCTGATGTGGCATAATTATAATGCATCCAGAAGTTGGATTAATCTTGGAAAACATACTCATTCGCCCGTCCAGTTTTGTGTCTAATCTCCCATGATATTTCAATTTCTTTTGGGTCATCCTCAAGATGTGAAAATGTTGTATATTAAGAAAGTAAGGTCCTCACAAAAACAGCGTAAAATTAAAAATATAGAAGTCAAGGAACAACTTAAAGAGAAAAGATGATCAAGCCCTGTGAAATTCATGGCAGTATGTTTGCTACTATCTAGCATAAAATAGAACGTGTTTGTAAGAACATACCCTTCTTTTATTCAGTGCCACATTTTTAACTTTTGAAATAATTGGATTAGAGTACACAGTTTGTCATAATCCTCCCACCTAGATCAGTAGTTGCATGGGACCAGCAGGCCCTTGTTGACTGTAATGCGATTATATTACATTAAAGGATTTGACAAATTCCATATTGTTATTGTGGTAGAAGATTTGCTATTCAATTTATGTGATGTCTAAAGTCTGACGTTTTTTCTTATATTTTTGTAACCATATTTACGATAATGCCGTAAGATGGATGATTCCTGGCTTCTTTTTCAATCTTCTAGTATTTCTTGTTACTTTCTAATCAAACATTGTTCATTTTGCTTAAGGCTTTACCAGGTGCGGCAAAAGTTGTATGAGCTACTTCTTAATTGTATTCCTCCAGAGATCATCTTGAAGGTACAAATATTTTCCTTTATTATTGTGTTCTACAATTTTTTGCCCCACCTTATTTGTTTTAGGCTTTATCAAGTGTGGCAAAAGTTGTATGAGCTACTTCTTAATTGTATTCCTGCAGACTAATTCTCAAGAGTTCCCCTTTATTTTTGTTTTCTTCAATTTTTTCCCATTTGAACCTTATATTTTCTGTTGTCTCAGAGGCTGCTTTTTGAATTATTGAAGAAATTGGATGCCGAGTTGAAGCATGAGGTCTGCCATTGGGCTGCATACTACGTAAGTGTATAATCATTTTTCATGTTAGCAGTCTTGGTTCCTACAGTAGTTCCTTTTGCACAATGCAGTTAGATCAGGTTGCATATTTTTTCTCTGTTACAATCTCTGATTCTTGTGAGCTTGCAGTCTCTTGTGCTGCAAATAAGAATCATTAGCATGCCATGGCTAAAAAAATTTCATTAGCATACTGACCTCATTACATCAGGTCACAAGTCAGTCATATTCCCTACGCCTTTTCCCTTCAAGTTTTAGGTATTGCCCACCTGCTTTACATATGTTGGTAAATGATGATGCAAAAATGCAGGTATTTATGGTTGATTCTATAAGGCAGTAGAATTGGTGGAAGTAATCTGGTCATAAATTCTGGTGTCATTAGATTGTACTGGGAGATAAGTTGTGGTCGTCTTATATATCTTTCTCCCAGAAACCAGAGTTTATTGAACAAATTGCATAAAGAGATTGAGGTTGGTGAGTTACACAATACACCAGGGATATTGCAACATCCTCTTTTGTCCTCTAAATACAATGAAGGCATTAACTTGAGTGGCAGACTCTCAGGTTTATGGTTGACAGAGTGTGTTGCTTGCGGTTCAGCTTTGGAATAGCGTAGCAAAATTGGGATTTGATGTTTCTAATCTACTATTCAAGTATCTTTACATTGCAGTTTCCTTTTTGTTCACAGGAACACAGGATGCGTATTGGGCAGAAAGCCATATTTCACCTCGAAGGTACTTTTATCTATCCAGATGCTGTGTGAGATAATGGAGTGGTAGTATTAGGAAACTTTGACTAGTATTATAAAACCTTCACATGGCGAAAGCAACAACACATTCCATAAGGTTTCGGCTATCTTATGTATATGTATGGTAGATATTGTAGATCAGGCAGCACTTAGTAATGTTGGGTACTTTTATAGCTTGTTTGATTTTGTTTTTGTTTGGTTTAAAAAAAATATAGTATAAATTAGAATAAAAAGGGAAGAGAATATTAGAAGAAAGAATGAAGAAGATCTGAGAGAGGTGAATAAAAGAGAACGAATAATAGATAAAACAAGAACAGAGTAATTATTATTTCTTTTTACTTTTTATTTAAACAAGTTTATCTATTGTTCCTCCTGTTTTTCTTCTTCATATCTCTCGCCTCTTTCATGTTTCTCATCATCCCTTTTTTCTCTCTCCTTAGTTAAACAGAAAAAAAAAAAAAAAAAAAACACAAATGCTACCAAACAGGCTTTTCGTTATCTGTACATGTACCCAAAATGTTGCTAGCCATTTGCTTGCTTAGCCATTTAGGTATAGGCAATCCGCAAGAGAAACTACCGTATAATACTTTCCTAGCAAATTTACTTTTCCGTCATCAGGATTTATTTAGTTTGTGGTAGTTACAGCTTCCTGTTTAGCATATGCTCTTCAAGCAGTTATAATGGAAAATTTAATATCAGACTCCCTTTTTTATTAAAATCGTCAGAGTCAAGGTTGTTTAGAAAGATCATTTTTCCATGCTTTTGGGGCTTGTGCTTGAAGTTGCCTTTTGAGATGGTATTGGCTCTCTAATGGAGTCTCTTGCAATGATTCTTTTTACAGCGTTCGTGGCCAAGTTCATGAGCATCTATAAGGCTTTCCTCATTTGCAGCTTTTGGCTGAACACAAGACTTAACTTGATTGCCATCGATCTGAAATGTTTTTGTTGAACATGAAGGCAATAAATTGTGTGCTCAGTTTTAATATTTATGGTCTCACTAGAAGCATGTCATTGAAGATGTTTATCATCCCAACCAGCATCCTGTAGTACGGTTTGGTTTTATTTTATTTTTTTGGTATGTAGAATGATTTTGCCCTATGAAAATATGACGTGTCGCATTTTCATTTCCAGAAACGCATAGAACTCGTTCTATTACTTTAACCCCCCGGAAAAAAAAAACTAGTTCGATTATATGAAAAAAAAAATGTCTAATTTTTCATTTATTGTTATTATGTATTTTATGAGCCCTTGTATAATTTATTATCGATGATTTTTTAAATAATTTTGTTACTATTGAGATGAAGAGGGTTTTTTCTATTTTAGATAAATGTTATTGCCACTCCAAAAAAATTATCACAAACCTACTCTCTCATAAAAATGTAAGGACTTAATTGGATTTCAATGGGAACATGCATGGTAACTTTCTCAAGTGCCAATGCACTTTTTATTTTATAAGTAAAGATTAGTTTTAACTTTTATGTTAAAATAAAAGTAATTTATTATTTAATTTTTATGGGTGCCCAATGAGGATAACAAATAAGTTGTGTTATGGTTAACTTATTGGGGGATTCAACTATTATACTCAATAGGGAGTCTAAATTATAAACAAATCTCATATGAAATGGACTTTAGAAACACACCCAAATTCATTTATATCAAAACAAAAGGGACTTTTAACTTCTTTTAAATTATAAACTGTCATTGGTTTCTTAAAACAAACCTAATCCCAAAATCTCATAAAAAAGCCTAAAACACTTAATAGGGCATCAAAGTAATTTAATAATCAAAATTAAATTCAATAGGGTCAATTTTCATTTTTTGGGTTTTTCTTAGGTTTTTTTATAGAAATTAAATGGTGTAGAGTTTATTTATAGTTAGTGCTAAGAATGGGTATTTGACTAAATATCTCAAACTTATTCGACACAATGGATTTAATGAGTCAGGTTAAATTAAATCATTTCCAAAGGAATAGACAAAGGAGTAGGCAAAACTTCAAGGTCGTAGGCATTCATTCAAGTAGGTAAATTTTGTATATTTCTCCAAGTAGGCAACATTGCCTACTCTCTTTTTTTTTTCGGTCGGTCGAATCAACATTGCCTACTTGAAAAGCAATAGTTTTGTTAAAATATGCCACTTGATGAAAAGAATAGACGTATTGGAACCCTGTGTTGGACCCGCACAACTATACTTTTTATTTATTTATTTATAAAGAACCGAAAATTACAAAACAAAACCTCTAGAGTAAGAAGCCCAAATAGGTCAAAATAGAAGGGAGGTACAACATAGAGGGGCAACCTATTCTCCCAAACAATAGAAGTCGAGAGGCCATGGTCCATATTAGCTACAACATCTGTAGTGAAATTAGCCTCCCTAAAAGCATGATAAAAGCGAATAGAATCACCCAAGGAACTCAACTACCAAATATCCTGAACAATTTGTTGAATACTCCATGGAATCGAAACCTTCTTAAGCACACTGTCAATGATAAGCTTGGAATCCCCTTCAACAATCTTACAGATCTTACACCACCCACGATTAAGGGCATGAGCAAGACCATCCCTTAACGCCAAGCATTCAGCCACATTGATGGTAATCTCACCCAATCTTGTTTGCACTAGCAAGGCATGACCATCATTGTCACGATTAACAAAATCAGTAGTGCCTTGCAAATTTTGAACCGATCCATCAAAGTTAATTTTGATCTATCAAACTATACCTTGTTGCATTGAGTGACCAACTTTTTATTATAAGGTAAGTAGGTAGGCACATACAACT
>BJCG01002124.1:0-41500 GCA_005406145.1 Prunus yedoensis
AAGCCGTCTATTTCTCGAATTATTACTGTTTCCTGCAAGGCGGCGAAGGGTTGCTCTTCAAAAGCTTTGGGGCCCACCTGGCTCATATTAGCATGCCAAAGGATGGTGATGATGGCAAAAATGATGAAAATGAAGAAATTGAAGATGAAGATGAATATGAATATGAATCTGATAATGATGTAGGTGATGAAGTTCGACCCAGAAAGAGAAAAAAGATTACCTCTCTCTGCATTTCAATGTGAGTTCGCATCACTTTTTTTTAAATTTTTTAAATTTTTTTTATCAGCCCCCCCTTCAGCACAAAATTGGAAAATGTTTGCCTCCTTACAATCAATGTGGTTTGACACTTGTTAAATTTTTTAATATTATTTTTTCTTTTTTGTTGAAACGTTGGCAATGTTTCTTAAATTTGGCAAATGTCAAAATTCCATTAATTTTAAGGAGGAGCGAAGACACTGTCCACAAATTCTATTGGTAATAACTGCACCACTTTTTATTTTTAATATTTTTGGAGTTTGACTATTCCATATTCCAATTTTTGGTTTGTTTGTATTTAATGGCGTTGTTGCTCTCAAAATTTTACGTTTCACCCTATAAACCTGCTAAAAGTTCTGCGTCTTGCTATTATACAGATGGATCTTTTTGATGATGGGGGTGGTAGTGCTGATGTTGATGGACATAAATCCACCTCAATCTACTGCAGACTCTAATACTATGATTGGATGATGATGAGACCTGATCTTTGTGTTGTTGTAATGATGTTTTAGAACTTGGATTAATTTGTGACTGATGTTAAACTGGTTCTTCAAAGTTAAACAGTTGGATATGTACTAAATAATTTAATTTGGTTTGTACACATGTTATTAAATGGGTTAAGATGTTATTTACCACAACATGTGACATGGTTAAACAGATTATTAATGGGTTACCATATTTCCGAAGGCAATACAATCCAATTATAATCCATTTAACACATATAAAAATAACCATAGATATATCATGTCTGGAAAGTAAAAGCGATAGAACAATAATTCATAAACAATTAATAAAACTCTCATAGGAAAAATACCATTTTAAATCAAACAACCAAACCACAAACACCTCCCAATCAATGGTCCTATTTGGGCCAGCGAGGACCAACATCTAGGTCAATTAGGCCCGGGGGGCCCACGACCTCTGAGTTCCGATACAAAAGTTCCTATAGTCTAACAAAGTCTATTAAACAGTCTCGAAAGTTTGATCTCAATCGAGCGGTTGGATCTAAGCCAACGGCATGAATCGGACACAATCGTTCGCATAAACTTAGAATCATTGATTCGGAGTATCCGGGACTCCGATTTTCGATCCGCAAAGTTTACAACAACACGATTCTAGAGGTACCGAGAACCCATATTTGACATTGGAACCATCAAATTGTCCGAACCTATCGAACCCAAACATCACATAATAGGCCCAATATCCGTTCAATAGTCAAACGGTAACAATTCCAAATCCGAGTATACCGTCGTGCTTAGGACGACGTGGGAGTGGTTCTTGAAACACCCTAGAATACCTATACCAACAGAATCAGACTACCTAGGGGATCAACTTTTGTTCTTAGACCACGACCAAAAACTAGCTGAACTAGCCGATTGAAGCCGAAATTGTTGGCTGAAATGGGTATATTGAACGATCTGTAAAACCTCAAAAAGCGTCAACTATAATCAATATTGAAGAAGCTCGAGCCAAGGTCTTATGGCTTTTGGGCCCACATGATCGGTGCATATTTATATATCATTTTGTACCCTTCTAACTTATGATTTGATTATGTTTTTGAGTTAAACTTGTGCTTTTAATAAATTTTGTGTTTGTTTCAGTGTAATAAGCTTGAGACTCATTAAATGCATTTTGGAGACAAGTTAGCTCAAAACGGCGTCTGCAGATCAGTCAACTTCACGAATTTGACTGTACTTGCGCAGGATGAACCAGATGTTGAGCCCTATATCATTGGAAGATGCAGAAGTCTAGTTTCTGGATCATTTTAAAACGGTTCATGATTCGAGTCTCCTAGAGGAAGTTATGCAAGTTTTGGCAGCTTAGGGTCAAATTCTTCGGCAGCATCGTGCGTTACTTGGGCCAAAAAATGACATTTGAGGTCTTTCCGATTCTTCTGAGTTGGGGCTGCATATGCTTGGAAAGATAATTCAAAGGGTTTGAAGATCCAGATTTTTCCAAATTTTTGTAGGAGGGAAGATCAAGCCCAAAACAAGCCTACAAGCTGACTGCAATGCATTGTCATGCATGACATAGGCATTCCAGCTATGAAGTCTAAAGGAGCAAAAACAAGGCATTGTGGGAACATGTGCGGATAAATCAAGAAGCACTTTCCAGGCTGCTAGTGGGATTAGTCAGTACATGCTGGAGCTATTAAGAGAAAGAATGTGCATGCATGTGAAGCAAAAAGAAAGGAAAGAAAAGAAATGAAGTCAATTCCAGTCTATTTTCGGCAGTCAACTTGAAAGGTCCAAACGTACACTTGTACTGCTCATATGGGAATACATTCTTCATACAAGTTGTTCCAATGGGTGTCTATTATGACATATCCAAATTTGAAGCCCCATTGGATACATATTGAAACCTCAGGCCTTCCTACACCAAGCTGGTTCAGAAGAATCATTTTTTTCCAGCAACCAAAAGAAAACCCACATGGGTTGGCAGCAAAAGGCAGCCACAATTGAACACCTTGAAATCCCATGTGAAGAAGCTTGTGGTGCAGCAAAAGAAGTATGGGATGAAATTGATTCAACCACACTAACATAGACAAGATGAAGTGGGAGTTATGGATTGTATTAAAAGAGGAATGGTGGTGTTGGAATTCATCATGATGTTCCTCCCTCTTAGCCCTATAAATAGAGAAGTCTTCAAGCTTCATAAAACACCCCAAAGGGGGGAGCTCTCAAACACTTCTCTAGAGCTCCCTCCCTTCTCTCCCTCAAATTCTCTTAGTTTCTCTTTCCAGTTTTCAATTGTTGTAATGAAATCTTTGTATTGAAATTCTCCTTAAGTTTTTCTTAGTTCCACTTTACTTTTCATTGTTATGTAAATTCTTTCTTTAGTGTTGTGGGGGGTCTTTTTGTTACAACAGCAAAATGGAGGCTACGCAGCAAAATGAAGGTTACGGCAGCAAGAGCATGGTTGCTAGAGTACGGCAGCAAAATGGAGGTTTGCTAGAGTACGGCAGCAAAAGAATAGTTTGCTAATTTGCTAGAGTGCGACAGCAAAGAAAGGTTACAGCAGCAAAAGAAGGTTTGCTAGTTTCTGGGATTGGAATGGCTAGAGCTTGGGGTATTTTGGGGTGAGCACGCAGCAAGAGTATGGCAGCAAGAACGGTTGTTGTTTCTGGGTTTGGAATGGCTAGAGCTTGGGGTATTTTGGGGTGAGCACGCAGCAAGAGTACGGCAGCAAGAACGGTTGTTGTTTCTGGGTTTGGAATGGCTAGAGCTTGGGTGTTTTTGGGTGTCCCCCCCCCCCCCCCCCCCCCCCCCCCGGTTGTGTCCCCTCTCCTTTGTTCTTCCCCTTTTATAGGCCTTGGGAGTTCTCCTCTCTATGCATGCATGCTGCTCCAACATCAAGGTGGTTGCGCATGCTACTCTGGCTATGCACCCTTGTCTCCCAGTTGAGATGACAAGGCTTCTTTATTCTATGTAGGTGCCGGTAGTTGGTTTTAAAAGGAGTTGTTTGTTTGTTCTGGTGTTGGGTGCTTGTTTAATGCCGTACGGTTGGTTTGGTGTCGTATGAGAGAGGTGTTGGACATATGGGTAGGTGTTGGGTGCTGGTGAAGTGACAAATTCATCTCTCTGCTTGCTCATTTTTGGGTTCAAGAAAATGGGCTTGGATTTTGGGGCTCCCAAGCAGCCCAAAATCTGCATTCTTTTGAACCTTTAATGGGCCTCATGAATCCTTGTAACCATCCACACCACAACCCGCTCAGCAAGCCCCGGGCATATATGTGGCTTGGGCCCACTTAAGCTTGTCGGGTGGTTTAGCATAAGAAAATGTATTATTTGCTTGGCATGGCATGTACATTATTTTTATATTATTTAATGAATTAATTCCCAAAATACCATTTGGGTTAGCATGAGGCAATTATTGTATGTTATATTGGGCTTAAGACATCTTTGGGCTTCTCGTAACATTTTGGGCCTCAACAAGTTTCAAGTTTGATTAGTTTCCAAGTTTCAATTATGGTTTTTGTTCTTATTCATTATGCTTATAAGTTAATATGCTAATTTGAATGATTGATCACCATTTAGGCTTGCATGTTAGCTATCTTGGTTTGAATTAAGAGTAGACACCATGCTTTAATTGGAAAGCATGGCTAGTTTACCTTCAGATGGATCGGTCGTACTATTTTGTGCCATGGACACCTGAAACCAGAAGCATAAGCTGCAAAAGAAGGTAACAGACACTGAAAGAGGCCACGGTTGCTTCAACATCTTCCTCATATTGATCATGTTATTGTACACAAGCGTTGGCACCTCGACAGCACAAAATTTGAATTGCCAATGGTTCCTAAAGTACTTGTTCTAACACACAGAGTAGAGAACAATCCATTTTCAACAATCAGAAGCATGTGCATAGATGAGAAATATATTTATCTGTTGACAAATGTTTTTGGGGTAGATTCCATTAACATTGATGTTAAGGATGTTGATGTATCTATGCTCACTATGCGGAATATTTCCAGTTAGATTTTAGTCACACATTGACAACCTCAGCATTAAGACTACTTTGACTTCAAAAGATTAAAACTGAAAGAATAAAACGACCACAAGGTTAAATTTGCAGATGTATTTCTTAAGATGAAACCTCATCATGAAAGGTGCAAAGATTCCCACTAGTAAGAAATTCTGACAGAAACATAAAGTTGTTCATTAACAAAAAAATAGAGTGGTAAAAATTCATCAAAGTGCTTAGTCCTGTAATAAAGAAGGCAAGACGAAATGAAATGCTCAAGAAAGAAGAGAACACATGCAATAAGCAACATATTCAGTGTATCAATTCGAAATGATAAATGCACAAGGACTGCTCAAAAAACAACAATATTTTTAGCTAGGACAGAGTTCAATTCACAAACAATTTCTTAATGAATGGAATCCACTGGTATGAACGGAAAGTGCTTCATAACTATTTTCATCTTGTCATCTATAAGCAAGAGCCCTTTTCACCAGGAAACTAAATACGCCTAATCATGTGTTGTCAAAAGAGGTACTTACTTGAATTTGTAGATGCACTCACTTTTGTATATGTGAATTCTTCAATGTCAGGTGGGGCAGCGAGCTGCATGGAAGGAACTGATGATGTGAATTATGACTACTCCTTGCAGGCAGTAGAATTATCATAACAACAAGGGATAAGCAACTGTTAACTGCTCATCATGTTAATTCAATATATGAGGTCAAGATTTTACATGATGATAAAGCTCTTGAGCTCTTCTGTTGGCATGCCTTCAAAAGAAGTGGGCCTCCTTTGGGTGATTATGTAAAACTTGCAGAACATGCAATACGCTATGCTCAAGGCCTTCCTTTGGCTTTGAAAGTTCTCGGTTCTTGTCTATGTGGTGGAAGTATAGATAAATGGGAAGTTGCATTGGATGGTTTCAAAAGCAAGAAAATTCAAGATGTTCTCAAAATTAGTTATGATACCTTGGATAATATTGTCAAGGAGGTTTTCCTTGACATAGCATGTTTCTTTAAGGGTAAAAGTAGAAACTATGTGATAGAAGCTTGTGAGCTAAACGCTAGATATGGCATTGAAGTACTCATAGAAAAGGCCCTCATAAGTGTTGAAGGAAGTTATATTCAAATGCATGACTTACTAGAAAAGATGGGTAAGGACATAATTGAGCAGGAGTCGCCCATTGAACCCGGAGGACGTAGCAGATTGTGGTTTCATAAAGATGTCGAGCGTGTTCTGACTAACAATACAGTAAGTAAATTAAATTATATATGTGAGTGTAAGTTTTATTTAATTCAATAACTAACACATGTTGTGTGTTAAGTATAATATTTTATTATTATTATAATACTTTGTAACACTTAGTACATTTTTCTTTTTTCTATTAGGGAATAGATAAAATCACAGGCATCATGTTAGATTTCCCCAAACAAGATGATGAGATATTCTTGGATACCAATAAGGCTTCAAACCTATCTTCCTTCTCAAATGCAAGTTTTCCATAAAAGAAAATGAAACTAATGAAATAAACAGCTGCTTGCACATGAGATCTGCAATGGACTAGGCAGAGGAATCAACAAATTGCTGGTTATTTTGGGCAATCTGATTCCGATTCTGAGGGGACTTGGGGCTAGACAGCAAAAAGTGAAGAATGCAATTAGGTCCCGTGCATTTATAGATCTTGATCACTCATCATAATCACTCATCATGATCTTCCAATTATACTTCAATGAATATTATATAGATCTTGACCACCTGAATTTGTTATACAATGCCCCAAAAACTATGCCACAAAAACTCTCCCAATTGACACACCCTTTCCCAATTTGCATTCCCCTTTTGCCTAAGTACATGAGGTGGTAGGACACAAGATTTTACCTTGGCAATCCAAGAATCCATGAAATTGTTTAGGGTTGAGATATATGTACAAAAGGCAGACAGAAGAAGACATAAACTGATTCCCCTCTGAGATTCAATTTGTCAAAGCTTCTTGCTCAAACCAGACTTCTTTGACTTGGATGATGGGCTTGAGGCTTCTTTGAATGCAGATGGGCAAAACTCGCTCACACTGCACATGCCACAACGAGGTCTGAGCGGAGTGCAAACTGTCTGTCCAAATCCACCTGTTCATATTAAAATAAAGAAGAAAATGCATTATTGTATAATTCTACCCGTCAATGGTGCATATTTGTGATGATAGAATAGAAGAACAAAGAAACAAAAGGTTATAGATAGACAAAAAGCAATCAGCATTCAGTTCATTGGAAAAGTCTTAAGATCAAATTTATAACTGGTGAAGAATATCTTACCAAATGGTTTATTGCTCAGCATAAAAGTACTAGTAAAAAATGGTGAAGTATTAACTTCACATCAAAGACTCAGGAATGACCCCTTCTTAACCCATTTCTAGTAGAGGGTATGCTGTGATACAGGAAGGGATGCCACCAGTTCACCAAATGCAAACAGGTGTTCGCACATCAACACACACGCATTAAACATGTATGTATCACGGGTACAAACATGTGTCTGTGTGTCCACACTAGTATTAAGGGGAAGTAATTTGTAAAATTTGTGTTTAAACGTGTCATTGGTATTGAGAAGTGAGCTATGCATACCAAAAGAGGGTTTATGGGGTCCCATTCTTCCTTCGGAAGCCACAATTGCAATGCCTCTCTTGTTTCCTCAGGATTTGAAGTTTCTAGAAAAGAGATTAAAAATTATACATTGATGCAGTGTATATTTCAGTATTGAAAACAATATGCAAAATTTGGAAGATCTTATTTATGAGAATGAATAAAGTTTAGTTAGTACACATGTGTGATGCTATCACAAAAGATGCATAGTACCTGTTTTCTGCCTGGCCGTGACACCCACCCAAGCCGATTGCTAATGCGGTGCACATGAGTATCTACACAAATTCCTTGGACATTGTTCCAACCCACATTCATAACCTAAGCACCCCACATCAGAAAACTTAAAGAACCGAAGATGGCAAGCTAATTTAAATAAGTACAAACGAGCCCTACCAAATGAGCCATCTTAGGACCTATTCCTGGTAGTGAGAGTAGTTCATCCAACGAGCTAGGTATATCTCCATCATACTTCGTGAGACAAATTTTTGCAATTTTCTTTAAGTTAGTAGCCTTTCTGGTATAAAACCCAACCTGCATTTAAGAATTTTAAAGATATGGTGAAAATTTCATAAAATCGTTGAGCACATAGGTAGTAATTATGGGGGTTTACCCCCAATTTTGGACTAATTCCGGCCAAATGCGAAGGTTTCTTTCTACACCATTTGCTCAAGTGGAATTGAAAGAACATACCGGGTAAATCAAGCTTTTAATGGTTGCTTCATCAGCTTTGTCAATGGAATCAGCAGAGAGCAGATTATTTTGAAGTAGACGCTGAATTGCTCCTACACCCCAAAGAGACCATAGAGTGTAAGAAATTTAACTGTAAGTAAGATGCAGAGCAACAACAACTGAGAAGACTCTGCTGAGCAGAAGATAAGTAACATGCACACTTTTGGGACCAATAGATTATAAAGTTCTATAACATTTAGATTCCCAAGTTATGCTTGATAGATTCAGTACTAGCCATTAGTCAACTATGTCATGTAAAAGTGAAAATGGAAAAGCTTTCCAGGCAGTCTGATAGGACCAGTGTCAGCATGAAAACAAACAGTGGCGTAAAATAAGATATCTATTCTTTTTTTTTTATATATAATTATTATTTGTTGATTCTTTGTAGCAAGAATGTGACACCTTTCACCTTTTTTCCATATTTTCCGCCCACATACAAAATTTGTTCATCAAGGCTTTTTGTCAATGACAATGAACTTAAAATTGCATGAACTTGCATATCAAAAGACAAAAGTGTACAAACCTACCATGATTAACATGATCCTTCGTTTGGCTTGATAAGAGAGAAGACACCAAGACAGCAAATCTTCTTTCCTGATTTTATATTGTTTTTCATAGCATAACATAAATATTTCATAGAACAACAAAGCAATGATAATACGAAATCTATCAGAAGGCATTTTATCATGAAGTAAAAGTTTGAAACAATCAAGATTAGGAATTGACAAGGGTAAAGCTAAAGCTCTGGACTTTGCCAGATGTTAGGATCATGGCTATCAAGGGGTTACTTTATCAATACCTTCTTTAATATTATTTGAAGCCAATATGTATCACCATGAAACAGAAAGAAAGAATTTAATCCAGTAAGTTGAAATCTTCCATAATCCTACCCAACCTGATTTCATTCAAATTTTTATTTAAGGAAGTGAGGAGAGATATACCTTAGGAGGAAGAGCACTTCCAGCTTTCTCACAACCCATACTGTCTACTGGTGCATCTTCTGAAGACCTCATTTTGCGGATCCCTTCAAGGACTTTCTCCCAGTTAGCAGGTGGTTTACCTGTGTCAACTGAAAGGAACTTAAGCTTATTTACACTGACATGTAAGAAAGATATTTAAATCGGAAAACCAGTTGATTGATAGTTCCTTTTCCTCCTACTAGAGGCAGACATTGTCCTTCTCTGCTACAATTAGGGTTAGCTTTATGTGCAATTATTCAAATTCAAAACTCCTCTTCATCATTTGCCATTCTTGGAAAGTATACATAATATATTTTGACGGTAAACCTATTGAGGGAATCCTCTTTGTTTCCTAACATGCTTGGCCAACAATCATGATATTTTATGATGGTAAACCTATTGGTTAGCATGACCAAAGGAGGTTATAAAAAAGAAAAGAGTGAAAAATGTCCACTCAACTCATTCGTCATCAATCCTAACTTTAACAACTAGTCACTTTTTTTTTTTGGGTGAGAGAGCTACTAGTCACTATTTGTTAATCCTGAGATATAGTTGTGATTTCATGCTTCATCAATACAAGTCAGCATTTAGTCTAAGAGTGTTGGCCCAAATAAAAGATGTTGCACATATGTATACTGCATGCCAAACTTCCGAAAAACGGCAACATATTTTTACTAGTGCAAAAAGGAATAATTAAGGAAAAGAGATTGTCTCAAAATCTAACATGGCAAAAGCCAAAAACATAATTTACATTCATTTTATCTTAAAAGGGTGGTGGAGGGAGAAGTATATTTGTACAAAGGCCCAAGTTTTTACCTACATAGTTTCTTTCACTTATCAAAAGAGAAGGTTCTTTGTCTACCTTTGTTATTATTGTCATTACAGGGAGAGCCCCCTCTCAACCAGTCATACAGCATACTTCACAGTTAATTCTTTATTTCTTTCATGACACAAAAGATTAAAACTGAAAGAATAAAAAGACCACAGGGTTAAACTTGCAGATGTATTTCTTAAGATGAAACCTCATCATGAAAGGTGCAAAGATTCCCACTAGTAAGAAATTCTGACAGAAACATAAAGTTCTTCGTTAACAAAAAAAAAATAGAGTGCTAAAAATTCATCAAAGTACTTAGTCCTGTAATAAAGAAGGCAAGACGAAATGAAATGTTCAAGAAAGAAGAGAACACATGCAATAAGCAACACATTCAGTGAATCAATTCGAAATGATAAATGCACAAGGACTGCTCAAAAAACAACAATATTTTTTAGCTAGGACAGAGTTCAATTCACAAACAATTTCTTAATGAATCGAATCCACTGGTATGAACGGAAAGTGCTTCATAACTATTTTCATCTTGTCATCTATAAGCAAGAGCCCGTTTCACCAGGAAACTAAATACACCTAATCATGCGTCGTCAAAAGAGGTACTTACTTGAATTTGTAGATGCACTCACTTTTGTATATGTGAATTCTTCAATGTCAGGTGGGGCAGCGAGCTGCATGGAAGGAACTGATGATGTGAATTATGACTACTCCTTGCTTAAAACTATGCAAGATTAGCTTCAAGATTGCACCATACATCATTGATCCAATTAATGCCACTCAACCTTAAGCAGTTGGTTATGGTTTTAGTTTAGCTCCGCATTTTCTATATTAACTAAAAGTAAGTTTATTGAGTCCAACTAGACGCAAGATGAAACCAATTAGCCAGTAACAGGTGCATTAACTCACATACCATTTCATACAAAATGTAATAATTTATAGCTTAAACTTCATTACTATAAAGTGAGACTCCTTTTCTGTATGCCGAATATCACAGTCAAAACAAAATGGTTATTAGGTGTGTAAAAATATTGAACCCAAGTGTCAAAGGAAGAGAGGGGAGAAAATGAGGAAACGAACTTGTGGAGTGGGAGAACTGTATGTATTGCACATATATGTATCCATCTAAAATCAGAATCAATGTAACTGCTAGTTTCAACTTTCAAGTAACAAATCAATGATACAAACAATTAACACTTTCTAAAATGAAAGAACCCATGTATCCAGATAACGTTATTATACATGGAGAAATTAAAGAAAACCCATTTCTTTAATTATTAAAAATTAAAAATTCTCACTTTTGGGGCATGAGGTTTTACTTCAAGAT
This sequence comes from Prunus yedoensis, assembly GCA_005406145.1. NCBI lineage: Eukaryota > Viridiplantae > Streptophyta > Magnoliopsida > Rosales > Rosaceae > Prunus > Prunus yedoensis. Next base: position 11,188 of record BJCG01002124.1, read on the forward strand.
GTATTTTTTGAACTTCTGTCTTTTTTAATCTCTTTCTCCTCGTAAAAACACGAAGCTCGGGAGCTGAACCATCGTTGGAACCTTCAGAACCTGAAATTTTCACAAATAAAAGAATCCAACATTAAAACAAAAAGAAATGAAATTGGAATAACCAAAACTAGTATTAAAAGGTAAACAATGAAAGCAATGGAGGGCAGCAGAGAGAGAATGTGAGGAAACTGCAGTTTGGTCTGACCTGGGTTTGGCTCTGAAGTGGGTATCTCTGTTTTCGATTGAATGGCAGAGAATCTTGTTTTGGGCATTCTGTTGAATTGGATTCGACCAATTGCAAAAGCAACCGTGGAGGGGCTACCCACACGAATTTGGAACATTTTGGACTTGGAAGGATTATGGAGGATGTGATTAAGTAATTTTTATTATTATTTTCAACTAAGCTACTGGATGCGTTTTTGTTCTCTGAAAATGCGTTTTCATTTTCTCGTTTTCATTCTATGAAAACATTCTCTGAAAATGCTCTCTAAAAACATTACCAGACGGGCCCTTAGATTTCAAATGATAGATTCACACCTAAATTTTTAGGCATATAGTCGATGATTTGCCCCTTGAACTTGTAACTAGCTTTCTATTAACTCCCTATTTTTTTTTTTTTATTATTATAAGAAAATTAAGAATATGAACTTTTTTTTTCCTCCAATTTCCCTCTTACCGTCTAAATCCTCAACATTTCATCCAATTTTCAGTTAAATCATTTTTTTAATTATTTTGTAGGAAAAAAAATTGAAGAAAAAAAAGGAAAATTGACCAAAAATAAAGAAGAAGGAAAATACATTGAACCAACAACCCTATCACCCCTACAAAACACAAGATCCACCCCCAGCCCCAGTCGAAACCTATCCCCATGTGAGATCCTTCCCTAGACCACCGCCCAACGCCACCATACAACCACCCCCCATTCCCACGCGAGCCTGCAAAGAGAGAGAGAGAGAGAGAGTATTTCAATTTTTTGTTTTTATTTTATTTTTCATATAAAAATGACCATTTTGCCCTCATATTTAACTACACATTAGATGAAATGTTGTGGATTTAGACTGAGGGGGGAAATTGGCCAAAAAAAAAAGAGTTCATATCCTTAATTGTCTAAAAAAAAGATATGAGGTAAATCGAAAGTTAGACACAAGTTCAAGGGACAAATCACCAGTTAACCCCTGAATTTTAAAGTTTTATTATTAACTACTTAATTATATAAAGTGTTGCAATTTATCACATGCGTCAACTTATGTTCAATTCTCGATTAAAACATATCACGTGCCTCTCTCGCATGGAGGGATATTTTAGCCCATCTACACATTAGGTCTAAGGGCTCGTTTAGTTTTAAAATATCCCTTCACATAAGGAGTACATGATACATTCTGATGAAAAATTGTAGTTTAGTATTATTGTTATTATTTTCAACTTTAGAAAATTGTTATGGCAATGCACTAAGAGTGAGCGAAAGATATTTATCCCAGAGTGGTTAACATATGTATGTGTTATAAACATCATATAACATATTTCTCACTTATTTTGTTGAACATAGAAATTCATTTTCTATGTATTTCATAGTTTTGCAATTTTAAGTGAAACCTAAGTTCCTACTAGATAATAGTTTAATTATTTACTAATTAGGTTATATTTAATTCACTAAATATTCAAATGATATTTCTTCAAGGCTGAGATTTGAAAAAAACAATAGAGCGAACTTCAAGAGATTGACGGAGAATACACTCCATTAATAATACATTCAAAGCTTAGGTGAGTCCCACATAGAGGAAGAGGATGAGAGAGAGAGAGAGAGAGAGAGAGAGAGAGAGAGAGAAGAGAGAAAGATTAATCTAAATGCTGAAGTCCTAGCGTATGTTAGTTAATATAAAATAATTATAAGTATTTATTTTAATAATTAATTATATTATATTGTGGTTTGCGGTATGCCGCGTTATTTGGATATGCGAAACCGCAATCGCATATTGTGGTCAGTTCTATAAACCACATGTTGCGGTTGGTTTTCGTAATAGGTCAATTTAGATGCGGTAAAACCTCGGCCGGTATTTGCGATTTTTCGGTCTAAAATGTCAGCCCTAACTCCAACCATGCTCCCTAACTCCAACCATGCTCCCTATCCACCTCCTAAAATATGGAGACTTCTAGAAGCTCATAAATCTGAGGAGAGAGAAAGGTCTCCTAGAGTGGCTCCCTATAATTTAATGTTGCTTTATTTTATGAGTATTTTATACCTTTAATTAATGCTAACTATTTTTATAGAGATGGACCAATTAAAAAAGAGTTATAGCATTTATGACTCCCTAAACTAGAGAGTATGATTGAAGTTAAAATTTTATAGAGAGCTCCTAAAATAACTTTTATATGTTTTTACTAAATTTCAACTGAAAAATAGAGAGCATAATTGTAGATGATTCCCCACTAGAAAGGAAAAAAAAGTACAAGTTGAAATTTGGCCACAAAAAGTACATGAATTCACATTGGATGCAAAGCAAAGAGAAAGCTTTTTGCATTTGCTCACCTGTTGCGAGCAACTTTCCTAACCTCAGTTATATAAATTTTAAGGTTGGCCTTTTCCGACTCCAACAATCATTCCCCTTCATCCAAATTTGTCACTGAGTACGTTGGTAGGCATATTTTCTTTTATGGAGGCGTTTTTTTTTTTAATGAATATAGGCATTTTTTGATCAAACAAACTTTGAGTTGTATAGACCGTAAAACACGAAATGAAAAAACATCTATGATCTCTCCTTGCCTAGTAATAAAATGCTGAAGAGGTGGTTCTCCGAAGAGATAAAAGCAATGAGAAAATTAAAAGAATTCAGTGAAGAATTATTCTTTTTTAAAAAGCAAATTTTAAAATAGAACACGTGTCAATTTATGGTTGAGCCACATTACAGAAAAGGAGGAGTTAGGCAATAATGTTTGGGTAATAAAAAAAGAAAAAGAAATTAGGCAATAATAGATTGCAGGAATTACAAGTTCATTCCCTTGTTGAATGAAAGTACGCTTTTTAAATCTACATTTGAATGAGAAAAAGTAATTCTAGGCTTTAAATGTCAAAATGGTCCATCTGTTTTATCGTGTTGGTCAATTTAGTCCATGTGTTTTGAATTTGGCTGATTTAGTCATTGAGTTTAGAATCATTACCCAATATGATTGGCTTAAATAGACATGGGCTTAGCCAAGTTGGCTAGAGCAGATGTGCTCCCTACTCTAAACCCGAGTTCAAATCCCTTTTCCCGTAGTTTAGATTTGTTTAAAATAGAATATTGCTTGTATAAAAAATGTGATTTGCTTAAGAAAAAAAAATTCAGAATGCTTCCCCACTAGAAAAAGTACCAAGTTGAAATTAAATTTCACCGAAAAGAAGTAAAGTACCTTCTGTTGTGGAGAAAACTTCATTGGCACCGGGATGCAAGTTAACAATCCAACTCACTATCATGACCCATCAAGTTATGCCTTTTGTCAATGTTTGGACTTCACTTTTCCCTTTTCTTTGACCTGTTGGGAATGGATATGAAATTGCATTCCCATGTTTGAAAAGTGCATCCTAAACCCTATAAAATTTTATACTCATAGCACCCGCCACCAACCCCCCCCTCTCAACTTGGGAAAACACCCATATTCTAATTTTAAAATATCATATTTCATTAATAACTTTAAATAAATATAATAAATGGTATTATTGGAATACTCAAAAACTTTCTATTCTCAATACTAAACATGAGAATGAGAGAAAGTGGCATTTTATGGTCCTTATTTCTCAGTGTTAGCAAACACCAGAATAGACATCTTACATTGCCATCTCCTAGTACTAGACATGGAAGTTTCATTCTCAAAGAAGTTCATTACGTGAACCAAAGGGACCCTTAGTTCTCTCTCGCTTGCAACCCTCGTTTTTCTTTTTTCTATAGTATGAATGTTTTGTCCTTTTTAAGTCTCTCTTCTGACTTACGAAGTTGATACACACTTTATCTAATTTAAGTGGCTAGTAGATTTTCGGAGGCGCTTCGTTCATGGGAAAATGGGGCTTGAGAATGGGGAATTCCATGTTTGGTAAGTCTAGAAATGAGAAATGGTTACCTGGCATATGGGAAAATTGGAGGAAAAATGAAGCCCTCCACCCCCTTGGTTTCATTTTCCCTTACCATAGGCAACTAAGGCACCAATAAATTCACATTTTTTTATGATCATTTTGTCCCCATTAATAATTAAGAATTACAATATAGCTTTAAATGCATTTTATTTTATTTTATCTAATATAGTTATAATTGAAAAATTAAACAATTTGTTTATATTGTTATGGTAACCAAACATGGGAAATGAAATAAAGTGGTATTTCTTGGTTACTTTTTCAGCATAACCAAATATGGGAAAAGACTTGAGAAGTTATTTCCCATCAAATTCTTTTCATGAATTGGCCTTCAAGTAATTGAGAATGGGAAGAATGCCACGAAAATAAAACCTAGCCCAAAAGTGAATAACCTGTCAAAATGTACAAGAAATTAGAGTTAAGAAATCTAAGGATGAGAACTATGATTTCAGGTGAGGGTACATGAATTTCATGGTTTGACAGTTGTTTTTTTTCCTTAAAAGCTTGGTTTTGTTTTTGGGGTTAAAGAAGGGAAAATCTTGGCTCCTTAAGATTGAGGAGGAGTTAACCAATGTAATTTTGGCATGTATCAAATTCTTTTATGGTGCATTTGGATGAGGGAAATAAACTCGGGATTTTAATAAAACTCAGGATTTCTAAATTGACATGAACCGATTCCCGTGTTTAGATAAAAAAACATAGAAATTTAGAAATTCCGCGTGGGAAAAAACATGGAATTTGGAGATCATAAATCCCGACTTTAAATTCTATCTAAAAGTCGTCATTTCTAAAATCCCAAGAGAGATTGAGTTTTAAAAAAAGATAACTTTACAAATAAAGATTAAATTCCGTGTTTTAAATCCGTCACTCAAACAAGAAACTTTACAAATTCTAGAACATTAATTTCCGTCATTTTAAATTTCGTCATTTATGAAATCATTTGTACTTTTAAATTTCCTCATCCAAACGCACTGTTAACTTTCTTTCTATTTTTGTTGGAAATAAAATTACCATTATCATGCGGTCAATATTAACCATTAATAGGATCTAACGCTGCAAATCGTGCCACAACTTTTACTAAGTAAATTATCTAGCCTCTTATTCCTTCATCGACTAAAAAGAACTCAAGAAAACCCTGGTGTCAAAACTACATTGGTTTTAATTAAAGAGGAACTCCTTCTCAATTTTAAGGAGCTGTTGAGGCCCAAAAAATCCATGGTTGGGCCCGAATAAATTCCTAGCCCAAAGCGATATATTATTGAGAAAAGACTCGATTCGGAGCACGCAAAATCTGCCATACACGAGTTATACTTCGCATGCCATGCCAAATAAAAAATTCATCACGCTAGAAACCGAGACTAAAATTATAAAAAGCATTTAGCTCTGCAAATCCATGCTAATTATCTTATCAAGCGTCATAATCGAAAGCATGCCAAGCAACGTGCCATGCCAAGTGGGAAATCGTTATTTCACACCCAATTGCACTGCAAGCTTAAGTGGGCCCAAGCCACTCAAATGCCCGGGGCTTGCTTGAGTGGGTTGTGGTATGGATGGTAACAAGTTATCATGGGGCCCGTCGATGGGTCGAGAAATGGAAGTCTCGGGTCGCTTGGGGGCCTCGGGACTCAAGCCCATTTTCTTAGGCCCAAACATGGGTAAGCACAGGAAAGGAGATGGACCATTGCATCAACCAAAATAGCCCATTAACCCAATTAGAATAAACCAGCCAAAATAGCCCATTAACCCAATTAGAATAAATAGCCCATTACCCAACTAGAATAGCCCAACCAAAATAAGCCCATTGCCCCAAGCCAACTAAAAGGCCCAACACTTGATCAAAATATCCCATCCATTGGATGAATCATGTGGTGGACTTAAAAAAGCCTATGAAATTAGAATAAAAGGGCAGCATCAGACCTAGCACTCAGTTTGAAAACAAAACCAACGTTGGAAATCTACACATAGGTGGCTGCTGGGAACTAGTTCCAAGTATAAGAATTCAAGAAACCAAGGGACTTTGGCATGCAAGGGAGGATGCCACCCCTTAAACCAACGGGTACAGTCACTTTCTTTCCTTCATCAGACTTGGCCATGGAAAGAGGAAGAAAGAGGAGAAAGAAGATGGGTGAAAAGGGGAAGCTCCCCTCTGAGGCCGCCGCTGGAAGAAGCTTGGAGCACCCAAAATCTTTGATTTTGTGGGATTGGGCAGAGCTGACCTTGCCACCATGAGGTAAGTCAAGAAAGAAGAGAAGAAAGGAAGAAGAGAGCTTAGCTAAGTTGGGAAGAAACCATTAGGGTTTCTTGAAGAAGAACAAACCCCAGCAACTATAAATAGGGCCTCTTCTACCCAACACAACACAACACACAATCTTTAGAGAGCAAGCTTCCTCTCTCTTGCAAACCCAGCAAATTTTCGTGCTTTGCTAGCCCATTTCCTCCATCTCCCATACTTTGGCAAAATTGCTACAGTTCTGACGGAGACACTGCCGAGCTGCCGAAAGCTACGAAAACCACCAAAAACTCTCCTCCTTAGAACCTCTCCTCTCTTCCATTAGAATCCCTGACCTCCATAGGAACCCACAAACTCTCTCTTTCCCAAAGTGCTAAAGCCATGATAACTTTGCTCTCATGCCACATGCCCCTCATGCCAAGCCTAGAAATTTATCTGTAAAATTGCTGTTGCTTTGTTGGAGAAGATAACCAAAATACTTCCTAAGGCTTTGCTGCCCTTTCGAAGCATTTTGGGGCTTAATTTCGAACTCAAACAAAGGGGGACAACTTCATCAGCCCAGCCCACTTGCTGCCGGAAGGAAAAAGCCCCTACATAAATTGGCGACTCTGCTGGGGATTAAGCCAATATCTGATCCAATGCCTCCAAAGAAGAAGACTAGAAGCAACAACATGACTTCTCAAGAGGGGCCAGACCATGGTGATTCGGAATCAAGGCAAAATGCCTCCTCTAGAGAAGAAGGACGAGCAAGTGAGGGAGCTTTCACCCTCTCAGACCTTATCGCTGTCATCCATGCCATGGGAGAAACTCAGAAGGAGATGGCAGACACGATCAAGGAGCTAAAAAATTCGGTCTCTAAGCCAAGTGAAGAAAATGAGAGACACCCACAAGAGGAGTCTGCTGCTGCTGGAAAGGGGTCTGAACAAAAGGGACCATCTTTTGTCACCCAAGAAGATGTCATTGCCATGCTGGAAAAAGAGCTGAGTAGAAGCCAAGAGGATTGGAAGTATATTCCTCAACCACTGTATCCATCAAGCTTGCTCCAGCAGCCATATCCTAAGGGCTATGAAACACCAACCTTTGTCCTTTTCGATGGGAGGAAAGGAAGCCCAAAGGAGCATGTCAACCGCTTTCTTGATGCCTTGGGACCACATGCTGGCAACCATAATCTCCGGCTCCGCGAGTTCTCGAAGAGCCTTACCGATCGTGCTTATACATGGTATACAACACTAGCACCAGGGTCTGTTCGTTCGTGGGAAGATTTGGCAAGTAGGTTCTGCAAAAAGTACTTCCAGCATGAGGAGAGAGTCACAACTACTCAACTCAACAACACTCGCCAAAAACATGGGGAGGATCCCGTGGACTTTGTGCGCAGATTCCGGGACCTGGCCTTGGATTGCTATGACGAGAAGGATGAGGAGGCGCTGGTCGAAATTTGCATCAGCAATATCATGGCGGACTATAGGGTTTATTTGGAGAATATTGGAATTAGTCAGTTTTCCTCGGCTGCTGGAAGCCGTAAGGAAGACAAGTATGTCTGTCAAACTAGCTGGACAGAGAAGCTGGAGGAGTGAGAAGAAGGAAGCGCATCAGACATTGGCTGTGGACGACAAATCATCTGGTGACTACAACTCACGCAAGCGAAAGGATAGGGAGACGTACCCGCCACTACCTTGCAAAGACGAAGAATTCCATGCCATCCTTGACACAATGATTGCTGATGGTGCAATCAAGTCTCTCAGACCTTACAAAATTCCTACTCGAGAGGAGAAAAATGATCCTAGGTACTGCCGTTACCACCAATTTGTGGGACACCCAACCACAGCTTGTCAAAGCTTAAGGAGGATTTTACATGCTAAAATACATGAGGGAGTCCTCGAGCTGCCTTCTAGGAAGCAAACTATTGATGAAGACCCTTTGCCAAAGCGAAGGGGAAAGGAGATGACTGCTGTCATCACATGCTCCGATGATTTACTCGACGACGATGAGTTATGCCACCTATGGAAGAATGACCCGAAGCCACCCGAGGCTATTTGGAGCCTTGTGGAAACATGGAGAAAGCCTACTGGTGCAAATATTCGAAGCCTTCCAGCTACAATCCCCCTTGGCCACTTGTTGATGGATGGATGATAGCACAGCTAATGAAGTGTTCCCGATGGACGTGCTGGAAGAATGCTACTTGGGGGCTTCGTCTGTGCCGCAGGAAACAGCTGCTATAAAACGTTTCACAATCTTACGGAGGCCGAAGCAAGTGTGATGGAACGTTATCTAAGTCTGAAGCAAGGACCTACGGCCTCACAAGTCCTCCAAAGGAATCCGAAATTTAAGTCACTCGTTGACCAACTTGGCTTTGGGCCTTAAGCAAGAGAAGCAACTACTGTAGCTCTCATGAACATCTCTGCGGAGTCGAATCCTCATTGCTTCGCTGCTCAACCACAAAGGTCATTCTTGGGAAATGACAATGCTATCGTTTTCACGGATGAAGACATGGAAGTTCCATATCCGGATCATAGAAGACCACTTTACTTGGAGGGACAAATCAATGATGTGTTTATAAGAAGAGCTTTGGTGGACACAGGTTCCTCTGTTAATATTTTGCCTCTGTCTGTGCTTACGGCAGCTGGAATCCCATTGTCCAAGGTAGTTCAATCTCAAACAAGCATCAGCGGCTTTGGGAATAAAAGTGAGATCACGGTGTTGAGCATGTCAAGTAAACTTGAAAGTGGGGCCAATCAGATCGCTTACCAAGTTTACGTGGTAGATGTAGATGTGGCTTATCATGCTTTGCTTGGAAGGCCATGGCTCAACAAGCATAAGCTTGGATACCGATAATATCCCGATATTTCCAGCGATATTTCCGTGTTTTTTGACTTCTGATATTTCCAATACCTTCGATATTTAAGATCTTGATTTGGAGTAGTAGAGTGGGATAACTATTGCTGAGTTGAGACCAAAAAAAGAAGGGAAAAACAATATGAGATTGCAGGCGAGAGATAACGGAAGGAAGGGAGAAGAGAACTCAATCATTGACAGTTAGGGAGGGCAATACCATCCCCGTCCTTGCTTCCATCTCTGCCCTCATCCCATATAAGAAGTCTTGGGGAATCCCCCTCCCAAACCCGCACCAAATCCTCTTTTTTTATTTTAAAAAAAATATTCATCCTACATTATAACACTTATCTTTCACCTTAAATTATTATTTAACTCAATTACATTTCAATTGATTATAAAATTCAACTCATATACTCACAATAATCTCAATTCAATTTCACAAAACTAAATCAATATAATATTATATAATTATACATTGTTATATTATATTATTTACTACTTAAAAATAAATATATTGCTTATCAGGCTAGGTTCGGAGATGGTATAACAATATCATCCCCGGCTCGTCCCTAATTGGAAATTTTTAAAATTTGGGACCCAGCCTGCCTAGAATTTATACATATGTTGGGGAAACACCAGTTTCCCCCTCGTCACAGCACAATCGATGGAAGAAATAAAAAAAACAAACCAACAAGTTCAAGATGACAATGAGTAAATACATGAGAGAACACACCAAGAATTTACGAGGTTCGGCAAAAACCTGCCTACATCCCCGAACAGTATTGTCAGTTTTTCACTATGAGAATATTAACTGTACAAAATACATATTGAGTTAAATCACATAACTCAATATAACACTCAAGAGTTTTATACCCAAACCCGAGTCCTTTGTACACCCACTCACAGTATTTCCCAAAACTCACTGTCACTCCCCAAGAGATATATCCTCTCTTGAACCTTTGATGAACCCAGCTAACTCCCACAGTTGAAACATCCTCCAGGAATTCATGGGACTGCTTGCTTGCATCTCACAAGCAACCCACTCTCCCTCTCTGCGTGCTCTCTCTCTGGTGCCTTTCCTTGGTGTGGCTGAAGCACACCATCCCACACCCTCATGTCTTTGGTGCGGCTCACATGCAATGGCGGTTCCAGCCTGTGGCAGGCTGGGCTCATGCCCAGCCCAAATTTATGTTAAATAAATATTACCCACACTTTTCTCTCTCCTCTCCTCTTTTGCCCAGCCCAAATTTTGTTAAAAAAAATATTACTTACACTCTCATCTCTCTCCTCTCTCCTTTTTTTTTTAAAAATTCTTTTCCTTACACTCTCCTCTCTCCTCTCTCTCCATTTTTTATTCTTTTCCTTACACTCTCCTCTCTCCTCTCTCATTTTTTTTATTATTTTCCTTCTCTCCTCTCTATCTCTCTTTTTTTCCGTTGTTTTCCTTCTCTCTTCTCTCCCTCTTTTTTTTTCTTTCTTTTTCTTCCATCTTCTCGCTTCTCTCCTCTCTCTCTTCTCTCTCTCTTCTTCTCTCCCTTTCTTATTTCTTCCTTTTCCTTCTCTCTTTTTGTTTGAAAAATATTAGCTACATTACTTATGATTATTAAAAAAAATTTGTCTTGCACAAAGATAACTATTTCAGAAATTACGAAACATGATTGATAGGGCTATAGAGCTCGAGGTGGAAAGCTAAAAATGGATGTTGTTTACACCATAATGAACGGCGAATCAGAGAGAGACACGTGGACAGGATCGAACATGGTCAAAGTCGCATTCGGTACCCAGTGCCTGGTCAACGTTGTCTTCGGCAATATGACTACCGATCCCTCCATTAGGGCAACGCCCACTCTCAGGACACGTGGCGCGCTCACAATCGACGCCCACTGTCCCACATCGAAATTCTACATCAAATGCACACCTCCCAAGGCCTATAAAAGAGGCCAACTACCCCAAAATAGAGGTAATCAGAACGTACGGCATACTAGCCTATTGATCTGTCAGTTAATCTTTCTTAATCCCGAACTTACTTAAGCATCGGAGAGCCTACGGCCGGTACCACACCGGTGCCTTAGGTCTTACCGAGCGTTCTCTTATTTTGCAGATCACGCTCCCTACCGAAGCCCTTGAAATTACCGAAGGCATAAAATTACTAAGTTGACCCTCAAAGTCAAAGAACCACTTTTTGGCGTCAACAGTTTGGCGCCGTCTGTGGGAAACGATTAAACAAATCGACCCTTTGTCCCGAACATATGGGGACCACTGAAAAAACTACGTTCGGAACACAGCAGGGGATGCCGTTCGGTATGCAATAAACCCAACTGTGATCCAACCCGCTGAAACGCGGAACTTCTAGCCCAAGTCTTGTCCCTTCGGCAGGACATGGCCAGGTTACAAGAACACAACAACTTCCTCTCGACCAGAGTAGATGAAACGCAGCAACTGCTGAACCAGCAGCAAACGCAAAACATTCAGACCGGAGAACTGTCCGAGAACGTACAGACTCCCCGTCGGCAGAGGAAAGGCAAGCAGACAGCAAAGGCAACGCCTGCGCCGTCCAAACAGTTGATAGTCCCTGCGCCGAAGAACAGGCCCCACGGGCCGAGCAGGGTCTATTCCGATTGCCGACACAGGTTGCCGAGGCTATACCGGACAGGGATCCCGTCATTCGCCTCCTCCTTCAGAGGGTACAGAAGATGGAAGACGATAGGACACGCTCACAGGAGCCAGACTGGGGAAGGCTTCGGCCAGGACCCTTCACCGAGCGCGTAAGGCACTCACGGCAAGACCGGGACGTCAGCCCCTACGCATAACCCCTTACACAGGAGTAGAGGATCCACTGACGCACCTCCACTCTTTCCAATCGGCTGTAGGGTGCGAGGGCTAAGCGACGAAGGACTATGCCTGCTGTTCCCCTCCTCGCTCACGGAGGCAGCTCTGAATTGGTTCTACCGATTGGAACCAGGAACGGTGGATACCTTCGACGAATTGAAACAGATCTTCCTGAACCATTTTATGATTCAGACAGACAGACTGTACTCTGCGATGACCTGTATAACATTCGGCAGAGAGATGATGAACCCTTGCGCGAATATGCCGCACGTTTCAGCCATGAATACTCGAGATGCCCAGATACCGATGACAGGGCAGCCTACGGCGCCTTCAAGAGTGGCCTACGGTCATCACACTTTCGGTATCTGGTGCACAGCAGCAACTGGCGTACGTACGATGAACTCATGAAGCAAGCGGCAATCCACGCAAAGGCCGAATACTTCAACTCGAGGGCCGAGCCCACGGCTCGGCAGGGAGAATACATACAGCGATCCTCCTCGGCACAAGCATCACCGTTCGTACCAGCGGCGCAAGCTGTCGAATACCCTGACAGCCATAAGCGCAAAGATACCGGAAGCTCCCAGAGGGGGCATTCCAAGAAAAATAAGAACAAGTACGGTAGGGACAACTACCGAGCACCGCTGCCAGCCCATAACCAAGGAACGAAGTGTTCACCTTGCTCAACACCTCCTACGAGGCAGTACTGATGAACGAAAACGAGATAATTCCGAAGCCCGCCTTCCAGAAGCCCAGTCGGCAGGACGGCAGGGAAACAGGGAAATTCCTGCCGATATCATTAGCAAGAACAGCCACAATACCGAGGACTGTATAAGTCTGCGAAAAATTGTCGAACGGCTGATTCGAGAAGGCAAGCTGGATCAGTACATAGCCAGGCCGCAGCAGGCGCCGGTGCCGAACGCCAATCGGCAGATCAACATGATCAGCACTATCAGCGGTGGTCCAACCCTCGCTGGGGCATCAAACCGTTCAATGAAGCAGTATGTCAGAGCGGCATAGTACCCCCAGGTCCTCGGCATTGAGAGCAGCCGGCACGCAAAAATGCCGAAGGTCAGGTGGGAGCCTATCACCTTCTCTGAGGAAGAAGAAGAAGGGATCATCTACCCACATGACGACCCGATGATCATCCGGGCCGAGATTGCCGAATTCGATGTCGGACGAGTTCTGATCGACACTGGCAGTTCGGTAAACGTCATCTTTGCCGATGCATTCAGAGAACTCGGATTGATGACAGCCAGGTCAACCGGCAGCTCTCGCCTCTTCTCAGCTTTTCGGGAGACTTGGTCCAGCCAGTCGGCAAGTGTCAGCTTGCCAATTGCCTTCGGCATAGCCCCACGGAGGACCATGGTCTACGACCAGTTCCTCGTGGTGGACTGCCCGACGGCTTACAACGTCATAGTAGGCCGAACGGCACTCACAGCGATCAAGGCCCACTTGTCACCCCACATGCTGCTCATGAAATTCCCAACCTGCTTCGGCACTGGGGCAATCAGGGGCGACCAGGTGAGCGCTCGGAACTGCTACACTACGGCACTGAAATCGGCAGCTCCTCAGAAGCAAAAGGAAACCCTGACTGTCGTGGACCTGCCGACGGCAACGAGCCAGTAGATGATCCAAGGGAGGAAACGCCCACTCCGGTGGCACAACCTACCGAAGATCTTGAAACTGTGGCGCTAAACGAAGACCAACCGGAACGGTGCGTGAGAATCGGCACCATGCTGAATGCCACCCTCCGTGCCGAATTCATCCAGTTCCTTCGGCAGAACTCGGAAGTCTTCGCCTGGTCTTACAATGACATGCCGGGCATATCTCCCGATGTCATCAACCACAGCTCAGCATCTCGCCAGCCTTCAAACCCGTCAGGCAAAAGCGCCGATCCTATGATGCCGAACGGTATGAAGCTATGAAGAACGAGGTGGACAAGCTCATGACCATAGGCTTCATTCGGGAGGCCAATATACCCGGAATGGCTGGCTAACTCAGTCATGGTTCGGAAGGCAAAGGGCGGATGGCGAATGTGCCAGGATTATACCGACCTCAATAAGGCCTGTCCGAAGGACAGCTTTCCGTTGCCACGCATCGATCAACTGGTAGACCCACTGCCGGTCACGAACTGCTCAGCTTCAATGGATGCATACTCTGGGTACAACCAGATCTTCATGCACCCTGCCGATAGCGAACACACGGCGTTCATAACAGACAAAGGCCTGTACTGTTACAAACTCATGCCGTTCGGCCTGAAGAATGCCGGCGCGACTTACCAGAGACTGGTCAACCGAATCTTCGCTGAGCAGATCGGCAGTACAATGGAGGTATACGTGGATGACATGCTAGTAAAGAGCCGAACGGCAGGCGAGCATCTGAAAAACCTATCGCTCATGTTCGGCATCTTGAAGAACTACCGAATGAGACTCAACCCAACGAAGTGCGCCTTCGGTGTATCTTCCGGAAGATTCCTCGGTTTCATGATCAGCCAGAGGGGTATCGAAGCAAACCCCGATAAAATCAAAGCTATAATCAACATGGAGGTGCCGAAGACGCAAAAGGACATCCAGAGCCTTACCGGACGAGTGGCAGCCCTCACTCCGCTTCATCTCCAAGGCCACAGATAAGTGCGCACCGTTCTTCAAAGCCTTGAAAGGGGGCAAACACCATATCGAGTGGACTGCCGAATGCGACAAGGCATTTCAAGACTTGAAGGACTACATGGCCAGGGCGCCACTACTATCTAAGCCCCTACCTGGAGAAATTCTATCCCTGTATCTATCGGTATCCCATACTGCCGTTAGTTCAGTACTGATACGGGTCCCAGAGAAGGCGGAGCTCCCGATCTTCTATGTCAGTAAGGCCCTCCAGGGGGCAGAATCTCGGTACCCCCCACTCGAATAGCTGGCTTTGGCTCTTGTCGTTTCGGCCCGACGTCTGAGACCGTTATTTTCAGGCCACACCATCTTTGTTCTCACCAATCAGCCTCTTCGGCAGGTATTTCAAAAACCTGAAACGTCCGGTAGGCTGGTCAAATGGGCGATCGAGCTCGGAGAATTCGACGTACAGTTCAAACCCAGCCTGCGAAAAGGGACAGGCCGTGGCGGATTTTAATCGCTGAACTAACGCCTTCGGAGGCTTCAGAACCAGAGAAAACCCCTCCATTGGAAGGCCTACCGAACAGTAGCCGTTTAGACCAGTCAAAACCCATCTGGATCCTACATGTGGACGGCTCGGCAAACCAGCACGGATGCAGAGCTGGTCTTGTACTCACCGCTCCCGATGGAACCAAGATGGAATATGCCATCAGATTCGGCTTCCGAACGTCCAACAACGAAGCCGAATACGAGGCGCTTTTGGCCGGCCTACGGCTCGCCAAAAGCATGGGTGCTAAGCAGGTCAGCATCTACAGCGACTCACAGCTCATCGTGAACCAGATCACGGCCGACTTCGCAGCAAAGGATGCATCAATGGCGGCATACCTCACAACGGCACACTTGCAACTTCGGCAGTTTCAGGCCTATGAGATTCGGCAGGTTCCCAGATCGGAGAACAGCCATGCCGATGCGCTAGCCCGCCTTGCTTCAGCAATCAATGACAAAATTGGCCGGAAAGTCCCCTGTCGAAATCTTGCCCAGCCAAGCACCACCTCCGTTGACATATGTACCGTTCGGTATGAAGACACCTGGATGTCATCAATATATGCCTACCTAGCAAACGGAACCCTTCCAGAAGACAAGGCCCAAGCAAGAAGGCTACGTTACCGATCGGCAAGGTAACATCATCATCAATGACGTTCTGTACAAGCGTGGTTACACCACCCCCTACATGAAATGCATTACCGAAGAGCAGGGCGAATACGTCCTTCGGGAGATCCACAGCGGTGTCTGTGGCGATCACTCGGGTTCCAGATCCTGGCCATAAAGCCTTCCGGCAGGGCTCCTACTGGCCGTCGATGCATCGGGATGCAATAGCAAAGGTGAAGAAGTGCGACAAATGCCAGCGGTTCGGCAATATTCCGCACCTGCCTGCCGAAACCTCTTACACCGGTCGTGAGTCCTTGGCCGTTTTGCCCAATGGGGGACTCGCCCTAATTGGCCCAATGCCGCAGGGCAGGGACAAGTTAAGTACGCAATCGTTGCCGTGGATTAATTTCACGAAGTGGGGTTGAGGCCGAGGCCCTAGGCCACCATAACGGCAGCAAGGGTCGAGGAGTTCGTCTGGACCAACATCTGTTGCCGCTTCGGTATCCCCTACGCCATCATCACCGGATAACGGCAGGCCAGTTTGATTCGGGACTATTCAGGCAATTCTGCACCCGCCTCAAGATCAACCTGTTTCTTCGCTTCTCCAGCTCACCCTCAGTCAAACGGCCAGGTGGAAGCCGTAAACAAAATCATCAAGAAACTCTTGAAACGGCAACTCAACAGTGCCAAGGGCGCCTGGCCGGAGAAGCTTCCCGAAGCTCTATGGGCCATAAGAACATCTTACCGAACCTCCACAGGGGAAACTCCCTTCAGCCTTGCATTCGGTTCGGAAGCCGTCGTCCCAGTTGAGATCGGTGAGTCCACCTACCGAACGGGAAGCTTCGAGCCGAAGGCTAACGAAGCCGCAGTCGCGTTAAGCCTTGGACCTGATCGAGGAACGCCGAACGGTAGCCAACCTTCGGAATGAAGCGTACCAGCAGCGCGTCTCTCGGTATTACGACTCTAGGGTCAGGCCCCGCTCCTTCAGAGTCGGAGATTGGGTTATGCGCGAAGTCTCGCTTGCAACCAGAAACCCACGGAAGGAACCCTCGGACCTTCTGGGAAGGGACCCTTATGAAGTCCATCGGCATCCTAAGATTCGGGAACCTACAGACTCCGAGGCACGGATGGAAGACCCTCGGTCACCCATGGAACGTGGAGCACCTCAAGAGTATTTTAAGTAAAAGCCCCCTAGCAACGGCAGGGAGGAATTTGTAATTTTTGCCCACGGCACTTATATAAATAAATGAGGTTATTCAGAATTGCACACATTCGGAACGTCATTGCCTTGTCTGTTTTTTCAAAAAAAATGTTTCGGTAGGATCATTATAACGAGCCACGGCAACAGTTGCCTACGGAACCTAGACTTGCCCACGGCATCTCTATAGACGGAAGGCTATTGGGGCCCCCCCCTACGATTCCTATGGTACGTTGGTCCTGACAGACAGGTACGAGCGGCGGCAGTACTATCACTCTGGACTTATCTACCGAAAGTAGAGACATTGCTAATCCAAGGCAAACGACTCCTAAATGGCCAACGGCATAGAGTCAAAACATCCTAGAACAGTTATTAGCCTACGCAAGTAACAAACAAGGATAAAAATTCCACAGTGATAAAAGCAAAAATCGACTTGAATTAAAATGCCTCGGCATTAAGGTGTTCGGAAATACGGCCAACGGCCATAGTAACAAACAAAAAAAAACTATTACAAGATACGGAGCTCAAGCTTCGGCAGTATGACCACCGTCGACCCCAGCGGCCTCGGCATTGACGCCAGCAACACCGTCAGCACCCTCTTCGCGTCCGGTTCATCTCCAGGGGCGTCCTCCCCCTCATACTCCTCGATCATCTCTTCTGTAATACCTTCCGGTAGAGGAGGGGGGTCGGCAGCGAAGTTCAGGAGCTTCTGCCCGTTCGGGTTGAACCGCTTGAATCGGTAGATGAGGTCCGCCATCTCAGAGGCCACCTCATTGTCCACCAGCGAAGTGAACTCGGTGGAGGAACGGTAGTCCCTGATCGCCCCTCTAACAGCAGCCTCAACCTCCGCCGCCTTCGCCCGTTCGGACGCCTCCAGTGCCGCCTGCACCGCCAGTTTCGCCTCCTCGGCATCCTTGGCCGTCCGCTCTGCGCCATCCAGAGCCTCGCGCATCTCGGCAAGCTTCGCCTCGTGCGCTTGGATCTGCCGTTCGGCAGCGTGCATATCCTGCACGACTGGCGTGGTCCTGGAGAGCCTTCGCAGCATCGGCAACCTTGGAGCGGCCGTCCTCATACATTCTCTTGGCGCGTTCGGCGGCCGTGATCGCCCTCTTCATGCACAGCCACATGTCCATGGACGCCTGGAAAAGTGAAACGATAGGTTAGTGCCGAACGAGAGATAACAACAACAACAAAATGAGAACCGAAAGGTTACCGAGGCCTGGAGACGGAAGGCGCGCCCCGCTTTCTCGAGAGCCCTCTTCGGCAGATCATCAATTTCAGACAGGTCCATCTGCGAGCCCAAGATCATGTGGTCGCAACTGGACCGTTTCGAGGGGCACGCTAGCGTCACCGCCTCGGCAGCTGCTCCCTCGTCCTCGACCGCGAAGATGGCCTTGGAGGATCGGCAAGCCGCACCCTCTTGGGAGTAGAGGCGGCATCCAGGTCTCTAGTCATCGGCCGCTTCCCGGATGCCTTGGAGGAAGTGGCGTCGGCACCTTGGCCTGGGCTGGTTACCGGCTCGTTAACCGGCGCCCTTCTTGCCGCAGGCTCGGCACTGAGCTGCCTCCTCCGTTCGGACAGAGGCTGATCGTCGAGGTCTGCCTCAGAGACCCGTTCGGCAGAAGCCCCCGGTGGCTGCTTCTGTTTCTTCCCTTTGGCGATCACCCCTAGCCGTCGCTTGGAGGTCTCCGACATCTTCCTCAGTTCGGCTTTCTTCCTCTCCTCGGTCACTGACAAGGGAAGGAGAAATCGGTAAGTGAGGTATACCAAAAAAAAAAAAAACAAAAAAACAAAAACCAAGTAACTTACTCTCGGCAGTGTTGGCTAGGCGAGCTCTGATGAGGTTCTCGGTAAACAAGAACTGAGGATACTCCCTGTCACCGGCCGGAACTTTTAGCCGAGAAATCTCACCTGGGACTTGGGGGACTCCTGTTTACACCATAATGAACGGCGAATCAGAGAGAGACACGTGGACAGGATCGAACATGGTCAAAGTCGCATTCGTACCCAGTGCCTGGTCAACGTTGCCTTCGGCAATATGACTACCGATCCCTCCATTAGGGCAACGCCCACTCTCAGGACACGTGGCGCGCTCACAATCGACGCCCACTGTCCCACATCGAAATTCTACATCAAATGCACACCTCCCAAGGCCTATAAAAGAGGCCAACTACCCCAAATAGAGTAATCAGAACGTACGGCATACTAGCCTATTGATCTGTCAGTTAATCTTTCTTAATCCCGAACTTACTTAAGCATCGGAGAGCCTACGGCCGGTACCACACCGGTGCCTTAGGTCTTACCGGCGTTCTCTTATTTGCAGATCACGCTCCCTACCGAAGCCCTTGAAATTACCGAAGGCATAAAAATTACTAAGTTGACCCTCAAAGTCAAAGAACCACTTTTTGGTGTCAACAGATGTCATAATAAACGTTATAAAAGGAAATAAGGGGAGAAATGAGGTCACAACTAGTTTTTTTTTTTTTTAAAAAAAAACCTAGCTCCTCCAATTTTCTTCCTTCCCATTTCTCTCGAAATAAATCTAGTTTTTTTAAAATTAATGTAGTCCCCTATTTTATCTTTCTTTTAATGTAAAATATTTTTTTCTATTTTTTTCTTTTAATTTTTCTTTTGGTTTTTATTTTAGTTTTTGTATTTTTAGATATAAATGCTTTAAGAGTAAGGCTTATTACGTCTCCTCTCACTATGTAATTTTTTTTATGTTTATTAATAAAATTCACTCGTTTCGTCAAGTTTGTTATATAAATTTTGCCCCCGGTATCGGCTTTCGAATCCTGAAACTGCCACTGCTCACATGCACCCTTCCATGGCTTCCTGGAGTTCTCCACATCTCTGCCGTGGGTTCTCAAACTCCCTCTCTTTAGCCATATGGTGCGACACAAGCACACATGCACACTCTCACACTTGCATGCACCTTCCCCTTTTATAAACCATAAAAGAAGGGCTGATTTTCAACTCCAACAAACAGCCACGGCATGCCAAAAAACCAGCCGCATGCCCAAGGAAGCCCACAATGATGTTGGTCAAAGAATCTCACCCATCATTGCACCTATCTCCCACCAAAGACATCATTAATACAAAAACTATTCCTCCACTAAGGAGGAAACCCAAGGCGCCGAAAGCATGTGAAAAGCGCCAATTATCGATTTAATACCTTGGTTGAAACTTTGGCAATGTTGCTTAATTTGGCAAGTGTCAAAATCCATTTTAAGGAGGAGCGAAAACATGTCACAAATTCCATTGGTAATAACTGCACCACTTTTATTTTTAATATTTTTTGGAGTTTGACTATTGCATGTTCCAATTTTTGGTTTGTTTGTATTAATGGCGTGTTGCTCTCTAAATTTTACTTTTCACCTATAAACCTGCTAAAAGTTCTGCTTCTTGCTATATACAGATGGATCCTTTTACTGATGGGGGTGGTAGTGCTGATGTTGATGGACATAAATCCACCTCAATCTGCGACTCTACTACTATGATTGGATGATGATGAGACCTGATCTTTGTGTTGTTGTAATGATGTTTTAGAACTATGGTTGACTAATTTTTGTATTTATGTTTTTGATAATGTTTGAGAACTTGGTTAATTTGTGACTGATGTTAAAATGGTTCTTCAAAGTAAACTAGTTGGATATGTACTTAAATAATTTAATTTGGTTTGTACACATGTTATTAAATGGGTTAAGATGTTATTTACCACACATGTGACATGTTTAAACAGATTATTAAATGGGTTACCTATATAGGACCCAACCTGTTTAGTAAATGGATTACACGAGTCCTGAAATATAAAGACATAGAAAGACAGATACCTAAACAACAAGGTACTACAAAAAGAGAGGCTTTAAGTGACAGCTAAAATCCATCGTAACAAGGAGGAAAATCGACGGAATTGCTAATTTTATGTTGCGTCGTAAATAATTGGCATTTGCGACAATATTTACGACGCGAGCTCTGTTACAAATATGATTATAGCGTTGCCTCAATATGTCGCAAATGTTTAAATTACAATGGAATGGCTTTCAATTCATTTCATAAGTCCATCTTGGTGGCCCATGGCAGTGTCAATCCATATTGGAGCAATCAATTACAGAACTAGCGCAGGGGCTCTTGTCGCTGAGTATGAGTGTTGTATCAGGATTTTGTGTGAGTTTGTTTTTTTTAGCTGCCAATAGGGTATTTTTGCGTAGTTTACATGTGGTTTGATGTATTTAGAGATTTATTTTAGTTGTTATCTTCATGAGTGAATGGCTTGGAGGTTGTGAACAAGTTATGGGTACATTTGACAGCACTATTAGTATTCCTTTTGTGATCTAACTTGGGAGTTTGTTTGGAATTGATTGATTAATTAGGGTAATTTCCTTATATTACATTGTTTTTGCTTGCTATATTGTATTTCTTTGTTTGAACTCAAAATGCAAGGGCTTGTAATGAAGAAATGTATTGTTAATGGAATTTAATCAATAAGTAAAATGCGGCTGATTTACGACAGGAATAGCCAATAAATTAATTATTATCTTTTTCAACAAAAATTAAGTTCAAAATGTTAAAGACCCGCCGGAGCTGGCCTCAAATCTGTGGACACGGATGAGCGCCTTCAGCCCGAGTGGTCCCCACATGAATCACTTTTTAATCTCCTCAATCGCCCAAAGAGCCGCAACTACCCTCATTACTCTCCTACCAACCACTATGCAATGGGCCCGTCGGCTAGCACATAAGAAAAACTTATTTTTGTACTCCTCCTCTTTTTCTACCGTTTCTTCTTTTCTTTACAATGAATGTCTTCATTTTTATATAGAAATAAAATGGCTATTTTTGTACTCTCCTCTCTCTCGCATTCTCCAAATTCTTGCCCAGGCATGGACTTCATATAAAACGAGAGTCAGCGCGCCCACACGCGACGACGTCGGTGGATTCTCCAAAGCCTGACCCGGACACTAACACTGAGCTGGATACAATCCAAACCTTAATCCTAACCCTAATTCTTCAAACTTGTTTAGTCCCCGCCTCCTCCAATGGCCCTGATGTCTGCCTTCTCAAGTTTGCTGGAGACTCCGCTGGCGGGGCATTCATGGCTCCATTTTTCGCTACGTCCTCTCTCTCTCTCTCCTCCTCTCTCTCTCTCTCTCTATATATATATATATATATATATATATATGTATACATGCGTATGGAGTGTAATGCTTTAATTGCTTATTGTGGTGTTTCTATATGGGAATTGAGTGGTGCTGATATAGGATTTTGAGTGTTTGAAAAAATATGATTTTCGTTAATAGTGTTTTGGGCTTTGCGAAAGGGAGTGAATTTTCTCTTTCTGACTGACGAGGTATTGGAGTTTTTGGTGGGTTTGTTTAGTGTTGCTAATGGTTGAGGTATGCTAGTCTTTTGTATTTTTCAGTTCGTATCATGTGGGTTTCTGTTGAGTATTGATATAGTGAGTCTTAATATGCTTTCGGATATGTTTTCTGCTGAAATTCTTTATATGAAGCGTATGAATTTTGAATTCGAAATGTTGCATTGCCTTATCAAACCTGATATGATGCAAATAGGTCCTTGTTGTGATTGATTTTGTTATATATATTTGGTGCGTATTGTTTGTTGCGGGTTCCAAATTTTAAAAGTGCTATGATTTTGTTATATATATGGTGTTGTTGTTTGGTTTTTGAAAATTTTGAGTTGGCTTCCCTTGATTTAGATTGATTGTGGTGGTTTTCTTTTGGTATGGCAAGCATACTTGAAAATCTGTAACCTTTTTAGAAGCCTCCAAATCAGTCTCTGCCACAGTTTACCTGGACACTGCGCATAAACCCATAAATAAGCATATATCGTGTAGATACTACAAAGTCAGAGCCTGTTCTTATTTTTGTGGCATCAGATCAGCCTGTGAATGTTGTAGCACTAGAATATCAGAAATTCAATTCAATTGGAAGATTCTATCAGCCTTAAACATTAGTCTTGTGTTTATTTTTGTATTTTAAAAATAATTGAAAATCTGGAATTTTTGGGATTTTTTTTTTTTTTTTTTTTTGTGGCTTGCTAACACCCCTTACTGTGGTTAAGGCTGTCAGTAGGCTATGTGGTGGGTCATTCAGGCTGAGTGTGTGGCTATAGTTGCAAGAGCCATATTTTTTTGGTCGAAGAAAGAAGGGTAGGGTTCTAGGAAGAGTAGAAGGATATTTAAGAATGTAAAGGGTGAGGAGATAGATATCTGTGGTAGATGGTTTCGCTTTCGGCATCTCCATGGACTTCTATCACTTCAAATTTTTGGGATAATCTTTCTCTGCCATATTTTCATATTGGATGGTTCTTTGCTCCAATATCTTGTCCATTTTTTGTAATATTTATTTCTCTTTTGATATTTGACAATTTTTCTTTTTTTATGACAGTTGGACCTAGATTTTTGCCTTATGGAAGATTGTTGTCATTGAGAACCTTCATCAATTTGGCTTATTTGTATTTTCACATAATTTCAAAAATTCCGTATGTGGGGTGTGTAGAAACTGTCTTTTACATGAAATCAGAAAGAATTAAATTCAAATGAGCCTTCTTTGTATGCTTCAACTTATCCAGGTTGTGGTTGGTTATTACTTATTAGGATGCAATCTGATGAGAATGAGCTGTGTAGCTTTTCTTTCTAGTCTCAGAATATAGCAATTGGGTCTATCCAATCTTTCTTGTGCATAATATTTGTTTAGAGTTCTAAATTTTTATTATCTTGAACTGGATACTCATCTTCCTTGTTTATGGCTGGCTACTTCCTGAATGTCAGTGATCAATGCCTAAGATTTTAGAATTTTTTTTTCTTTAGGTTATGCCAAACATAGTTGTTGGTTTTTTTTTATTGGACTTGGATTATGCTTAGCAATTTACTGCTGTAGGGAGATAGATGTGAAGTTCAACCAGGTTCTGCAGATGGTGTTGATTGCGAATGAAGCTGACTCAGTTTCAACGACGGTATTGGTTTCTGTTTTGAAATTGGTTTCAGTTGTGATTGAATGTTATGTTTTTGTTTCCCTTGTGATTGCATGATTTGCTTCTAATATTCATTTTTGATCCGTTTTATACAGATGGAAGAATGTCTTGTTTCAAGTTGCGGCGTTCTTTTGGGGAGGAAATTGCTTTCAGCTTAAATTCGGTTGTGTAAGAGGAGATGTCCTGGAATTTTGTTGATAGATATGAACTGTGTTAAAACCAAGAGATGTAAATTTTTCGTTTTTTGCCACTTTCTTCTGTATATCTTAAGATGTAATGAGATAATATTGTTAGTTCATCAATTTATGAAAGTCAAGTTAAAAGGAAATTTTTCAATCTTTAGTTTCCATAGTTTCATTGTTTCCCCTTACAAAGAAGAAAAAAAAAATACAAATGTAACCAAATTAGTGATTGAATTGGCAAATGCCATGACGTATATGGATTGCGTATGTATAGCCCTTTATTACTTGTGTATTGCTACTGTATTGCCCTCGTATATCTATTTTTTCAAGTCTCTGTTTGAATAAATTTATAGGGGAGTATGGAGTTTGTGTATTGCCATTATATAGCCCTTTATTGCTTTTGTATTGCTATTTGTATTTCTTCTGTATATCCTGTTTTTTCAAGTTTGTGTTGGAATAAATTTATAGAGGGAGTATGTAAGTCTGTGTTGGAATAAATTTATAGGGGGAGTATGGAGTTTGTGTATTGCCATTGTATAGCCTTTTATTGCTTGTCATTCAGTGTATATTGCGTGTATATTGCGTGTATATTGCATGTATATTGTATGTATATTGCTTGTATATTGTTTGTATATTGCTTGTTCATTGTCTATGTATAGCCATTGTATTGTATGTTTATTGCAATTTATAGCTTGCCATTTTTTGAGGAAAATTTAATATAAACTCTTTAATTTTGAATGTATAGGGGTGTAAGGATGTGATTCCATCAAGGCCTCGTATATGTGGTTGTATTGCCCCTATATATGGCTTGTATTGCCTATGTATTGTGCAAAAAAGGACTCAAACCAATTAATGCAAAAATTATGTAGCAAAAATTAGGCAATACCACGACACTACAATGTCAATACCATGGCAATACAACAGCAATAGGGCAGCAATACGATGACAATACAAAAACTCAACATTCCCACTCTTAATTTTAACAGTATAGGGGTGGTAAACGGTAACCAATCATGATGACAGCTCTCTCAACATCAGCTGAACGGTAACCAATCATGACCTCTCTCTGATGTCAGGCTCGCAAGAGAACTTCATAGAATCTCAATTCCTCACCTTAACGAAGATAGAGATCCGCTTGCCTTATTTGCAATTCATTGCAACCTTCACGACGATAAAGATCCACTTGCCTTATTTGCCACAATACAATGGTAATACAAAGACAATTGTAGCAATTCAGTGGCAATACTAAAGCAATAGGGGGCTATACAGTGACAATACAAAAACTCCAATGGTCCATCTTAATGTTCTCTTCAATGTATAATATAAGTAAAAGTATTTTTCCATTGCACACGCTTGCGAATACATAAAAGAACAGATTCAAGTAAATTAAACTCAATTTCATTGAATGATGGCTAAAATATATAGTTCCTCAATTACATGTATTTTTCCTTATAATTACAATACACTTCCTGTAACTGAATGGAATGTTGTCCCACGCGAAATTGATGATGGTTCTCAATGACAACAATCTTCCAGAAGCCAAAAATCTAGGTCAAATTGTCATGAAAAAAAAAAAAAAGGAACCCTGCAAGTCAGCCCTGCAAAAGAGATAGCAAAACAAGAAACTAGCAAAAAGTGAGAAACAAATACCTAAAAAACCAAAATAGAAACTTAGACAAAAGAACTGCCAAAAAAAACTAAAAGACCTAAGAAACTCAGACTTATTGGCAAAGAGCTTCCTAACCTTGATTACCAACAAGAGAAAATTGCAAAAAGTGGAACACATAAAGCACAAAGAAACTGTCAAACAAAATAAGAGGGACAGAACCAGACATCAAAACACCTCAAAGGGTGAACTTAATCAATATAACCAAACAGCAATACAAAACAAGATACAGCTACAACATCCATAACACTAATACACAGAACAATGAAACCAAAAAAACAGCTGCATTCCAATCCAATAAGATTGAAGAAAAGTAACTATCACTGTACAAAGTGATATTACCAGAACATGATTAGGAACAAAAAGAACCATTAAAAAATCATCAGATAGTGGTTTGGCGAAAAAATGGGGCAATGTGGAATTGTTTGACTCAAGAAGTTTCACATGCAATTTAAAAGCTTCCTAAAGAAGGCATAGTGAACAGAACAACCAAAATTTTCTGAAGCAGTACAATATTCTCCATTTTCTAAAAAACAAACAGATGCAACAAACAATTCCTGATAAAATAAAAACAAACCAATCCTATGTTTCTAATAGCTGTAAGAAATCATGATTGAAACAAATAATCTACAGGGGCACCTTTAGAACAAGGAAATCAGATCCATAAGTTACATTTTATAGCAAGCCATATCAGGGAAGGTCCACTTAATGCTCTTGCAATACTTCAAATTTTGGTCAAGCATCTCATGAAGATACCTATTTTCAGCTTTCCCATGTTCTGATAAATAACAAAATCAATCACAACAAGACCTATTTGCATCCATATCAGGTTTTGATATGGCAAATGCAACAATTTCGAATTCAAAATTCATACACTTCATATAAAGAATTTCAGCAGAAAACATATCCGAAAGCATATTAAGAATCACTATATCAATACTCAACAGAAACCCACATGATACGAACTGAAAAATACAAAAGACAAGCATACCTCAACCGTTAGAGAAAACCACAATTTCACATCTCAAAACACTAGCATACCTCTACCATTAGCAACACTAAACAAAACCCACCAAAACTCCAACGATCGTTAGTCAGAAAGAGAAAATTACCTCCCTTTCGCAAAGCCCAAAACACTATAACGAAAATCATATTTTGTCAAACACTCAAAATCCTATATTAGCACCACTCAAATTCTCATATAGAAACACCACAATTAAGCAATTAAAGCATAACATATATATATATATACCGTAGCGAAAAATGGAGCCCATGAATGCCCCGCCAGCGGAGTCTCCGGCAAACTTGAAAAGGCAGACAGCATGGGCCATTGAAGGAGGCGGGACTAACGGGTTTGAAGAATTAGGGTTAGGGTTAAGGTTTGGATTGGTATCGAGCTCAGTGTCAGTGTCCGGGTCAGACTTTGGAGAATCCACCGACGTCGTCGCCATGGCCGTTACTCTCTCTGTTTTCTATGAAGTCATGGCTGAGCAAGATTTGGGAGAGTGCGAGAGAGGAGAGGAGTTGGGAGAAATTGGGTTTCAGAAAATGAATTTTTGAGGGGGTAAAGGGTCAATACAGATTTATTTATATGGAGGGCAATTGGGTACTTTCACGTCACAAAGTGAGTATTTCTGATTGAAATTTATAAAGTGAGTATATTTATAAAGTCAATTGTGGGCTCCTCATGACGTGAAAAGCTCCAATAATTGAAGACTGGGAAGTTTCAGCGACACTTCCTACCATTTCATGAATCCAAAACCTTTTACATTTGCTGACGACAGTCTTCAATTATTGAACCTCACACCCAAACTCTTCAAGTAAGACTCATCTGTTTTCTGACGACAGTCAAACACTGAAACAATTATGTTGGCTTCCATGGCCAACCAACGAGCCTCTTCTTCCTCGGCTTCCTTCACCAATTCATGGAAAAACCAGGTCTTTCTGAGCTTCAGAGGGGAAGACACGCGCCACAACTTCACAGACCATTTGTATAGCGCTTTATGTCAACAAGGCATTAACACCTTCAGGGATGATGATGAGCTCAGAAGAGGAGAAGAAATATCAAGCGCGCTTCTCACAGCAATTGAAGAATCAAAGATTTCTGTCGTTGTGTTCTCTAAAAATTATGCCTCTTCAAGTGGTGTTTGGATGAACTTGTTAAGATTCTTGACTGCAAAGAATCAAATCAACAACTGATCCTGCCAGTTTTTTATAAGGTGAATACATCAGATGTACGAAATCAGAGAGGTAGCTTCCGGGATGCACTGGCTAACATGGAGCGCAAATACAAAGATAAGAAGGACAAGGTCAAGAAATGGAGGGCAGCACTTTACACAAGCAGCAGCTTGTCAGGGTTCCCTTTGGACGAGGTAAATTTCTAACCCTCTTATATAATATGCTTTTTATTTGTTTTGTTGATCCAAAAACAAAAAAGTAATTACAATTTTTTGTTAAAAGAAATCAATGAAAATAATTTGTTGATGGTCAATAAGTTAATGTAATACTGTGAAAAATATTTATATCCAAAACATTAAGGTTATATTATTATTAATAAAGTAATTCATTTTCTCCTGTCAAAAATTATACTACTAAGTAGTTGAAAATAGAAGCTATTCTAAATTAATTAATTCATATTCTTTTCAATTCGCAGGCATGAATCTGAATCTAAATTTATCCAAAATATCATTGAAAAGATTCAGAACAATTATTAAAGCATGTGTGTATGAAAGTGGCAGAGCATCCAGTTGGAATGCAAGCTCAGGTACAAGTTATGAATGAACTTTTAGATTTGGGAGGAAAACGATGTTCGTATGGTAGGGGTATGGGGAACTGGTGGAATAGGTAAGACCCACAATTGCTAACGCTGTTTATAATTCAAATTGCCCACAAATTTGAAGGTTGTTCCTTTTTGGCAAACGTTAGAGAAAGGTCAAAGTCGCATGAAGGTTCAGTCGGATTACAAGAGAATCTTCTTCTGACATTCTAAGGGTAAAAATTGAAGGTGACCAATGTTGATAACGGAGCCATTGTGATACAGGAAAGGTTGAGTTGTAGAAAAGGTTTCTCTTGGTTCTTGATGATGTGAATGACATGGGACCAGTTACAAAAACTTAGCTGGGGCATGTGAATGGTTGTTGGTGCAGGCAGTAGAATTATCATAACAACAAGGGATAAGCAACTGTTAAAAGCTGATGTTAATTTAATACATGAGGTCAAGATTTTAGATTTACCTAAAGCTCTTGAGCTCTTGAGTTGGTATGCCTTCAAAAGAAGTGAGCCTCCTTTGGGTGATTATGTGAAACTTGCAGAACGTGCAATGCGCTATGCTCAAGGCCTTCCTTTGGCTTTGAAATTCTAGGTTCTCATCTATATGGTGGAAGTATACATAAATGGCAAGCTGCATTGGATGGTTTCCAAGGCATTGAAATTCAAGAAGTGCTCAAAATAAGTTACAATGCCTTGGATGATAGAGTAAAGAAGGTTTTCCTTGACATCGCATGTTTCTTTAAGGGTAAAAGTAGAAACTATGTGATAGAAGCTTGTGAGCTAAACGCTAGATATGGCATTGAAGTACTCATAGAAAAGGCCCTCATAAGTGTTGAAGGAAGTTATATTCAGATGCATGACTTACTAGAAAAGATGGGTAAGGACATAATTGAGCAGGAGTCGCCCACTGAACCTGGAGGACGTAGCAGATTGTGGTTTCATGAAGATGTCAAGCATGTTCTGACTAAAAACAGTAAGTAAATTAAATTATATGTGAGTGTAAAGTTTTATTTAATTCAATAACTAACACATGTTGTGTGTTAAGTATAATATTTTTTTTATTATTATAATACTTTGTAACACTTAGTACATTTTTCTTTTCTCTATTAGGGAACAAATAAAATCACAGGCATCATGTTAGATTTCCCCAAACAAGATGATGAGATATTCTTGGATGTTGGCAGAAGCTTCTCGAAGATGAAAAATCTTAAAATTTTCATAAACTATAATGTATGCCTTTCTGGATACGCTAGTTCTATCCCAAGCAATTTGAGAGTGCTTGATTGGTATAGATGTCCATTCAAATCTTTTCCAGCCAACTTTCGTCCAAAGGCACTAGTTGTGCTCAATCTACCTTTCAGCCGCATCAAACAAATAGGGAAGAGATTGCAGGTACTTTACATTATTTTTCATCCCTTATTATTTTAAGAGGTCACTTTTATGATTTTTTTTTTTTATTTTTTATACAATTCTTTTTGGGTTTCACAGCATTTCACAACGTTGACATTTTTGAATTTAACGGGCTCTGAATTCCTAACTGAAATTCCCGACTTATCCGGCAGCCCAAACCTAAGGTCCTTGGATGCATATGGTTGTAGAAGTTTAGTTAAGGTTGATGCATCAGTTGGATATCTTCATAAACTTGAACAATTGGATTTGAGTGGAACAGCTATAAAAGAGTTGCCTTCATCAATTGGATATCTTCATAAACTTGAAGTATTGTATTTGGATGG
>BJCG01002125.1:0-48729 GCA_005406145.1 Prunus yedoensis
ATTAATTTACAAAAGCACAGACATATGGCATTGGTGTCACGCTATCTACACATAGATTTTGCTTTATTTGTATCGACCC
Source organism: Prunus yedoensis (assembly GCA_005406145.1). NCBI lineage: Eukaryota > Viridiplantae > Streptophyta > Magnoliopsida > Rosales > Rosaceae > Prunus > Prunus yedoensis. Next base: position 80 of record BJCG01002125.1, read on the forward strand.
GTGCTCACAACGCATGCCACTAGATTTTTCTTTATTTTAATTGATTTTAATTTTATCTTTTTATGTACAAACTTTTGTTGGAAATGAACTCTTATTTCTTTTTTTTCTTTAAATATTTTTATACTTATTATTTTATGTATTTGTCCATTTATAATGAAGTAGTGGTATTTTGAAATTCTTTCTTTCATTTTTAGTACAAGAATAATTTAAAGAATGGGCTTTCTTACACGGATTAATTAAAGTGTTATGGGAAGTTTGAACATTAGACCAGTAGTCTACAAGTCAAGGCTATTTTCCATTGGGCTAGACCCCGTTGACTTTAAAATATATATATTTTCTTTAAATGACAACAACTCGGGGTTATTTGAAAATTTAATCATAAAGGCCTTTTGTTTGGAACTCCCATGCCACCTCGATCCACGACAAACGTGTTTGTGAGAGAGAAAATTCCCCTTCCCTTCCTAAACATGGCAAATAAAACAAAATAAAAAACAAAGGCCTTTTGTTTTTAGAAATTTAGTTAAATACCCATTCCTAGACATAAAACTATAAAAATACCCTATACTATTTAATGTATATAAACACACCCAAAATAACCCAAAAATCAACAGCTGTATATTTTTTAATTTTAATTATTAAGATGAAATTCCTTTTATTACCCTTTTTAACATAAAATTGGAATTCTAATCAATACTAGATCAAGAACTCATTTCACGACCTCCAGTCTCTCATCTTCATCTTCAACCCCAATCTTTCAGTTTTTGTTCTTCCACCTCAGTTTTTGTTCAAACCTCATCATTCTAAGCTTCGTCGGAGGGCTCGCCTCAACCACCGACAATGATGCGCTTGGAGAGGGCCTTTTCTTTGTTCGGTGAGATTCAGCGAATCGAAGGTCCATTTGAAGCAATGTCTCTCTCTCTGCTACTTGATCTTCTGTTTCTCTATGTTACTTGATCTTTCTCTCCCAAAGATTGAAGATCGATTGATTCCTTTTCATTTTTGTTTATTATTGTGTTTTTTGTTTGATTATACTCCGGGCGTTTGGTTTTGACTGGACGGATTTGATCTGATTGGTTTTCTTTTTGTGTTTCCAGATCATCAACGACCGTGAGATCGGGAGGTCCAGGGGCTTCGGCTTCGGCTTCGTCACCTTCAGCAACGAGAAGGCCATGAGGGACGCGATCGAAGGCATGAACGACCAGAACCTCCACGGTTGTAACACTGAGGCCTACATTATTCATTAAACTTCTAGTGGTGTACTGCTGATTACGATTTGGGTTCCATTTTCATAAAATAAGTTGCTGGATAATTGGACTTGGTTGACATGATATTCTGAGCCTAAGGTTGAGCCCTCTTTCAAGTTATAGCATTTGAACTTAACTATCTTTGTGCTCTAATGTCTTGGTCATAGAATCATGACTTCGTCGTATTTGCATTATAGGATATTATATATATATGCCTTTGAAATTCATGGCTTGGGATCTATGGAGTTCACCATATGACTCTTGGAACCTACGGGATTCACCAGATCATCAAGGTTTCCCTAACTTCTCTTGCAACATGCTGGCTAGTTATCATATTGAAGAAATACATTGTTGTAGATCTTATCTTAGGTACATGTGGCTGTAGAGTTTGTACTAATGTTAGCTGAACTGAATGCATGCTTATCAGTTGCAACTAGGAGCACTTATCGCACAGAATATGGATGGAAGTACGACTTCTACTTTGGTTGTGGTCGTGGTATAATATGTTTCTTTCTATTTCATTGGTGTCATTCCTTGTTTTCCCTATTTGTGCTTTAATAGCCACACTGGTCTTTTCTTATGGTTATAGATCTGATATAAGAAGATGCAATAAATGAGAAATGATGCATACAAGTGTTGGTTGCTGCTTAAAAGTATTGTTTATTATTGTTCATGTGGTCTCCATGTCATATTAATTCAGTCCATCATAGAATTGCAAATTCTGTTAAAACATCTGGGACTCTAAGGGAGAGACTATTTCAAACCGCCTACAGTTCCAAGAAGCAATCCATAATGAGTGGTAATATACACTAATAATTTCACCTTCTCATAGGCTATTACTTAAGTCATGCTGTTGTTAAATTTCTCTATGTTAAACAATTATTTCAGGTTCGAATGGATCACCAATATGGGACAGATTGGTGTTCAACAAAATAAAGGAAAAGCTTGGAGGACGAGTTCGTTTTATGGGATTTGGTGCTTCACCCTTGTCCCTTGATGTCATGGATTTCCTTAGAGTGTAAGTTGGCTATCTTATAGATTGCAATTTAATAATTTTTTTCATTTTTTTTCTCAAGTGTTAAGACCAATGAAATTTTTGCTGCATATGTAACGAAATCGCAGGTGCTTTGGCTATCAAGTAATTGAAGGATGTGGTATGACAGAGACTTCTTGTGCCATGAGCATGATGGATGAGGGTGACAACTTATCTGGCCACGTCGGATCCCCTAATCCTACCTGTTGAGAGTTTACTAGACTTATCATACACAAATGTATATAAGAATTTGCTGTTAGATAGCATATTATCTGATTCTAAGTGTCACATTTCATATTCTTCAATGTTTATGGTATGTGAAGTGATGGAAGGATCAATTATTTATGCAAATGAAATGATTTAATTGATTTTGAGTGGTATGAAGTTGTACACTTTTATTGCACTGATTATGCAAATGAAATGATGTAATTGTTAACTTCCAGTGACTGGTATGAACAGTATAACAACAATTCATACCTTGCAACTAAGTTGATTTCTATGACAAGGTATTAACAGTGTACCTCTATGACATAGTATTAACATATTTTCAGTAACAAAGCATGCTCTATATTTTGCTATATATATATGGTTGTGCACATGAAGTTTATGATATGCAGAATGTGATTTTTACTAGGAAGATAGTTCTATGACATAGTATTAATAGTGTACTTTTTTTTTTTTCTTGCAGAGGTATTTCCTTTTGCCTTTGCGATTGTATCTAGTGAACCTGTAGACAATTGGAGATGGTTTCTTCAAAGGATATCGGATGTCTTGCTGGGATTTTTTGGGTTTTTTTTATTTATATAAAATGGTATTAATTTTTGTTTGTTTGTATGAAATGGTATTAACAATGGTTTTTTTTTTTGTATGAAATGGTATTAACAATGTATTTTTGTATGAAATGGTATTAATAATGGTTTTTTTTTTGGTATTAAATGGTATTAACAATGTATTTTTTTTTTGGGTATGAATGGTATTAACAATTTGTTCTATAAAATGGTATTAACAATTTATTTCTATAAAATGGTATTAACAATTTATTTCTATAAAATGGTATTAACAATATGTTTCTATAAAATGGTATTAACAATGTACTTCTATGATATGGTATTAACAATGTACTTCCATGACATGGTTTGCAGAGGTTCGATGGAGAAGGAATGGTCGTGGGGACATGCCCTTGGTTTTCGTGTTTTTTTTTTTTAATACTTAAGTTTGGGTTTTTTTAAAAGTCTAAGTTGGGCTTGTTTTGGGTCTTTTGTGATTTTTGTATTGGGCTTCTTTTAAGTTAGTTAGTGGCAGTCATGTAATTTATAAGAAATTCAACACTCATTTTGTATGTAGTAAATGATTTTTGGGTATATTTCTAAAGTGCATTTCATGTAGGGTTTTTTTATAATTTCAGCCCCTATTTGGGTATATTACTAAAGCTCCCTTTTGTTTTATATACAAACAATTATATATCAAAATTACCCTTAAACAATGACACATCAATATTAAGAAATTTAGGTAATAGAACATAACATAATGTAGAGAAAAATCTGAGCATGCCTTGTGAGCACGGGTCGATATAAATAAAGCAAAAATCTATGTGTATGATGGTGTGACACCAATGCCATGTCTGTCCTTTTGTAAATTAATTTAAAATATTATATGCATGTAATTCCAATTATACTCCAAAAGGGTACACACACTTGGCTTCTTATTCCTACATGCTTAAGTATTTTTTCACTTCGAAATGAACAGTCTAATTGGAACTACAACCAAACAATATCTAAGACTTAAAGGATACTTTCGGTACTTCCATACATTGTTACTTTTTATGAACCAAATTTTATTTTCACTCTAAATTAAGGCTTGCAATACAAGGTGTACTCCATAACCAAATATTCTATCACGTTCATTTTCTACCTTGTGAACTTAATAACTAACCATACGCTTTCAGTCAACTAATTTGGCGAAAAAATTGTCCACCATTTCAGATTAAAAATGTTACTAAACCATTAGAAACTACAATCAATACAATTAGCCAACACTTTTTGATCAAATATCCCTCCAAATCTCTCAAATCTGAAGAGCCTAGTACCTTGATGTGTTTACCTTTTGACAAACTAATATTATACATTTCACCCCAAAAAAAAAAATTATACACTGCATGCTAAACAAATATGATCCGTGACGAACACCAAGGAGGCATAGCCATCACTTGCTTGCGCTCAAATCAATGGCGCATGCCCCTCATTCTTGAGGCCATTACAGCGGAGCCACCCACTTGCTTGCGCTCAAATCACTACACAATGAAGCTACTCTTGCCATTGTAAAAACTTGGAGCAAAATGGATTGTGATTTTCCCAACTTAGGACAAACCAGGCCAAGTGGAATTGGAAATGAACTTACATACAAGATACATAATTACAATTCATGCTGTGATGGGAAATCCTGCATATAAAGGAGATAATAAGGCTAAATTATAATTTGCTTGTTCTTCATTTTCTTGGAAAAAGGATATATTTCTTTGAGTCAAGAAATTTAGTTGGGAGCAAATTAAATAAAAGATTAGGAACAGTGAAAGGGATGGAAGAAGTGGTACAACTCCACCAACCCAAAATAATAAAGAAAGGGAAAAGATATGAGGTGGAGAGACAAATATAATCAAGAAAAAGAATGATTGATAATGTTCTGTAATGTTAAAACAATTGCATATTACATTCTGCAGTCGGGTGCCATTTATCAAAAGCTAATGCAGAAGTAAACTAACTGGTAAAAGCAGCTAACAAGAGGTTCTTTTGCTCATTGCATCATGAAGATTGTGATATCTGAACTGTTCGAACTTCGAATAATTCTATGTAGTGTTACAAAAAGTTTCATTTATAAAAAAAAAAAAAAAAAGGCTTCACAGTATTACATTAGTTCTGACAATCACATGGGCTTTATAGGTGCTTCAAACCCTTCTGAACTCTCTCAATATACAGATATCTGTTACTAAATTATTTATTACAAGTCATGCAAGGTCTTTTCTAATACCTCAACAGACTTAATTTTCAAATAATACATGTATCGAAAGAAATTGAACTTACCAGATACTGCACTATGCACAAGGGCACAGTCTCCTGGTATGCTGATGTGAACCATAACAAGAAAGCATTGATTGTGTTTGAGTAAACAAGCATGCTCCAGGATTCTGAAAGTAATAAGTGATATTAATACTCCATTGAGTGTCATATACTTCGAGCAAAAGAACAAATGTCACAATTTTGTTTTTACTTTTTTCTGGCTTCCTAGAGAAAAAAACATGCTAAACACAAATTCTTCCAATAAGATGTTTCTGGTTCCAATTGTTTCTTTTTAGCAAACCAATCTGAACAATGATTGCATCTGAGCTATATGATGTTTAGATCATGGTTTTAAAATTGCTATACTAAATCTTCATAATATTTTGCAAAACTGGCAAGTGTGGCACCACAAAAAATATAAAAGAAACAAATCCATCGAAGCCAGAGAAGTACTGATTTATTATCAAGGAGGTATGTGGCACAGAGGAAAGGAGTGCCTAGCCTATCATATTCTTTACTTTAAAGTAGTTAGTGTGCCACCAAAAGGAAAGAGATCACTCAAGTGCTGAATCATCACAGGACAGGCACATCTTACATGGGCAATTTCATACTTAAATTAACTGCCAAAGTATGAGCTATCTCAGTTAGACTCTATAGCTCTATCAGCAATCCACTTAGAATACACCGGACTTATAACACTTAGTTAAGGCCTTACATCATTATATGCCTATAAAGCCTCATTCGGCAGCCAAGTAGGAAAGTCCATATGTGAGAACAGTGGTATATCAATAATCATTAAATCATAGTTCAATAGGGTGGGAAAAACAACCTCAAAGGTGCGGTACAAGATCCAAGGCAGTGCATAGGGCACTGAATAAAATTTACTACAAGACAAGTATGTGGAAGTTTTGCAATGCATGAACTTTTAAACTAAAATAATTGCTAGCCAGAAAATGCCTGTGGTAATAATAATCTCCAGTGACTGAAATTTCTTCGCAGAAATACAACAAATCTTTTAAAGACAGAATGATTGTATCCAAGCTAATGCAGGAAATATGATTCTCTGTATACTAAAAACACAATTCCAGAACAGAGAAACTTTAATGCTGAAAAGGAAGTATACCAAATCTTCAGGAGCATCATCAACAACTTCAGCAGGTTGGTCTGGACCAATACTTGCCAGGCAAGTTCCCTTGCAGCTCATATATTTCTGCATACTGTTCGAAACAGAATTACAGAGAATTGAAAAATGGTACAACCATATGCAAAGAAGAAATCTGGTTAACGTTTCCTAAAAGAAAAACGAAGGGAAACAAGAACTTTATTCAGAACAAAAAAAACAAAAAGAGATTAGACATGCAGTCCAGCAGAACACCTAAACTACAAACAAAGACTAGCAAAACAACCAACAAAGCAAAAACTCCCACACAATTGAGAAGAATAGAACCCAAAAATTACCATTTTGGATGCCAAGACTAAAAAGAAACTACCAGAAATGTTTAGACACTAATATCCATGATGCCTGAAATCTAATTCTATCCCAGCGAATCAATATAAGTGCACCCACACAGGGACCAAGCATGGGCTCCAGTGGATTTTGGGATTGCACAATTCTCATAAATTAAGTAGTTGTATTTGTGTAGGAAGGAATTCCACAAGTCAACAGGAACAAACAAGTCTACTCCATGGTAAAACTCAACGCATGAAGTAGGAAGTATGTATTCGTCCAATCAGTACATCACCGAAATGTGAGCTTAAAATAATGGGTCCCACACCCTTATAATTGGACTTTGGACGAATTTCTGAAATATGGATTTAGGCTCAATAATAATTTGGCCATTTTTACCACAAAAAATTAGGCTTCTTGAAATTGAAATTTTTGCTAAATCTTCAGTCACTTAAGCTGTGTGGCTATTTTAAAAAAAAAAAGCAAAAAGCATACTAATTAAACTTTTTTTTTCTTATAAGGAGCATACTAATTAAACTTAAGTATTTAAAATAAACTCTTAGGGTATACTAGATGGAATCATTATGTATCTATTGAAACCAAATTTAGAAGGAAAAAAAGAAAAAGTTAAACCTCTTTACTACAAACATATTTACGTTTTTTTTTTCTTTTTCAAATTAATAGTTCCACACTTCTCTATTTACAGAGAGATGCATCACAATTTTTTTTTCAATATCATGGTGATACAGGAAAAGAACCAACCACAATTTGAATACGCATGCCTTTTATTTTCACTATAAAAGGGCCATGTTTTCAGTTTTTGTATGGCGCCCCATAAACCTCAGGACCACCCCTACATGTCTGTGTGTAGGTGTGATGGCAAAGTTTCAATTAAAAAAAAATACAAGAATAATAAATTTTACAAAATTAAACTACCTGATGCTCAACTTACATGTCACACTGATTAAGTACCAAAAGCTTATTTGGAACACATGATTGTCCCTTTGACTTGCAAACTGAATCGCATGATTGACCTCGCCTGCCATTTACACCATAGCAAGTTCTTGTGAATCAGCTACGGTTGAGATTTTCTATAAATATATACATATATAAGTACATATAGATCAAGAAATAATTGTTGTGAAACCTCACCTTCCAACAAGAACATTAATGCCATTCAGTCTGGCTTCTAAAAATGTATAATTTGCAGCTGTTGACATATATTAAAAAGAACAAAATTAATCCTTTTAACTAGCTGTAAACTGCACGCAGTCAAAAAGATAGGTATTGATTTAATCAATAAATCACTATACCATATAAGAAAGTCTAGCGAGAGAGGTAAGAAAAAAACAATCGATATAGAACAACCATACTCCAATAGTCCAGTTCGAATTAATGCAAGTATATCACAAAGAACCTTCTACCTAACAAAGTTTTATCAACCTATCATGCTAATGTACTTAATGTTTGATATGGCACTGGCATCACTATATTCACTGTTACATTTAATTTAATTTATCTCATAGCAAAAACAGTATAATGAAGCTTCTAATAATGTGGAAGGAAAACCAAATTTAATAATGAGGCTTCTAATAAGAATGTGTCTAATACCCGTGGGCAATCATGGGAAATCAGGAACCTATGAGGGATCAGACCAAAAAAAAAAAAGAAACCTATGAGGGATAATACTTACTAGATTCTAGTTCACTTTGTTTATATAAGTAATTTGTGGTATTAGTTAGCTCCTCTAAGATAGCAAGAAGGAACCACCTTTTTCAGAAATCAGTAGCTTGATTTTGAAGGTACGAGGTGCATGGAAATTCCTTACTTGGTCTGACCCAAAATCAGAAAGGTTATGCAGCTGCTTGCCACCATGTGAAAGTCTTCTTCCCTAGTATGGTGCTAGGTTTCTCGAGGTTAGTCTAGGGGTCTAGATCCCAGGCTATCCATTCTAATTTCTTTATCTGTGTATCACTGTATCTTAAATAAGATTATATTCACTCTCAAGTAATTTTTCAGATCATCCTACATATTGAGGTTACTATAAGAATATGAATAAACAAAAATTCTTTTTATAAGAAACAATTACTTTACAAACTAGCTTTTAGCCTAGTGGTACTTCTCTTCCGAATGTTGGACGAGGTAGATCCCAAGTTCAATTTCCATCCCACGCCCCCCCACCCCCAAACCCCCTCTCCCGGGAACCCCTCTGTTGATATTTAAAAAAAGAAAAGGATACCAAAAGAAAGACGGACAAGTTCTCCATCAAGGAAAAGCTCGAACTAAAAACTAACAGCGGAGACATTACAAATATCTAAACAAAGGTTACGCTAGTGTTGGAGTCAAGGTAACACAGATAAGGATAATATTAAGGGGGGATTCCACAACTGAAAGGACTAGAAATCCAGCCACAGCCCTTGCCACACAAAAAAGAAAAAAAGAAAAAAGAGAACAAGAAGAAGATAGAAAATCAACAGAAACAAGTAATAGACATGGAAGCATATGACATTGAAAGTTTATGTTCCCCCCTCTTCCCACTACCCAAAATAAATCAAAGAAATCCCCCGAACAATAAAAGCGAAAAAGGTCATAAACCTTCAAACATTTGTCCTCATTAAAATATGATTACCCACTATGGAAATTATAAACATTGTTAAAGAAGAGTACATCATAATATAACATGCCAAAGCTGGACCTTACCTGACGAATTTGATGGCAGAGAAAAACAGTGATGGAAATCACTAAGGTAAGCATTTTCGTGGACCTGAAACGTTCAAACTTACTCAGATAGTATGACAGGCATATTGCAATCATGTAAAATAAAATCCAAATTTTTACTATTGTGTAAGGTAGTTTAATGAAAACAAATGAGTCAAACTAAATAAGACATCTGGGGAAGTCCAGTGTTATTGTAGTTGCTCTTGTTTATCATGTTTCGATACTGAAATGATTATTAGTGTGATTTATGTTTGGTTTGATATACTTGTTGCACCCCTTTTATACAAAGTTAAGTTTTTCATGTTATGAGAGCTCTGGTTGACTATTTCATCCTATATCCAAATACAGGCGACACAACTTCAAGTAAGTTTTTCAGTTTTGCATGTGAAAGGCCCGTAGTTGATTCAAATTTTTGGGGAGGCTTTAATAACAAATGATTGTTCCTATAAGCGTAATCTTTTGGGATCCACAGTTTCTCAATAATCCTAACTATACTATGAGTACTTAACTGTAATCAAACACATATCCTCAAGTAGGCCACCAGAGAAACCTATAACATAATACAGACTCACAAGATCACTCACTCCTTTCATATCTCAGAGGATTATTGCGGAAAGAAATTATTTTAATTAAAAATAAATATTCAGTAAGTACAAAACTGCTTTAAAGTAAAGTATTAAACATTTCTTATCTTTTCCCTTATACCGTCTGAGAAAGAATGCTGGTCCTTCTAGTTCTTGTGAATATGACAACATAAACTAATAAATGACAAAACTTCTGAAGTTTCAAAAAGGATCCCAATCTAATAAAAGTATGTGGATTTTTAAACTCAACGATCAGAACAAGTATGTGGATTTTAAAACTCAGTCACCTCTCTGAAATGAATTCTCATATCAAGTTTGATCACCAATTTCTGAACGAAGTATTGAGGAGACAGTAACAGAATGCCAGTAAAAAGGTAAAATGATTGCTATATATTTCTTGACGAAATCTTTGTGATGAGCTTTATAACCTTAAAAGAAACACAGAGAGAACCAGAATTTGTTCATCTATGGTTCAATGCATCAGAGTAGCACATTGGTATCATTGGTAATTTTTTGTGACATTATTCCTGTTATCAACGCTTCATGCATAGTCTAATCCATTATTTATGTGTGTACCAACATATTAGTTAGCATTTGATAAATATGTTCGTGAAATTGTTCGCATAATGAGGGAAACACTATCTATCCTCCACGAGTTAACAAAACCCAAAGGCCAAAAACCACCTCCAAGAAGAACAATGATTACATCATATATGTATTGCTCACCACACTCTCAGAATTATGACGACACCTCCCAGCACAGAAATCAAAAACATTTGAATATTTCCCTGCCAAGAGAAAACTGTGAGCACACATTATCCCAAGAAAAAATTATGTTCAGGGGTAAATATATTTCTTGATTGCCTCTGCAAGGGGCAAAAAAGAGGTTTCACATGACTCATTCTATGCAATGGATAAAGGGGATAAATAGTCAAATCGGGACTTCTAATCTTCCAAAACCTAGTAGAAATAGCAGTTGAACATTCATTTATCAATGCGCCCTAAAACTGTCAGACTCTTCATGCAAAGGTCATTTTGTGGATTTTTAAACTCAACGATCCCTGAAATGAGATCTAATGCAGCATCAGAGACTTCTACTATTTAAAATTGTACCTGCAGTAGCTGGTTTGGCAACCTTCACATTCATTACTTGTTCCTCTTTTATCTGCACAATAAAACCCACTAATACTGAAACTTACAATATTAAAAAGAGAACAGAAAAACACAAAGGAAATAATATAGACAATGGAAAATGGTAGTACAAAATTTGAAGAATTCAAGAAATTACCCTTGAGGGATTTAGACAGCATGAAACACAATATTCATAAGAATCACAACACTCTGAAACTACATTGCAACCACTGCAGACAAAAGGGAGGCAGGAATGTTGTTAATTTGCTCAATCTTCTGATAAAGAATTTCAGAGTTCTACTTAGTGAAAAACTCACTGACAAGAGAATTTGTCTCCTTTTTCAGGGCAGCAGCGAGACTGCGGATTTAAAGACAGAGCGTCACAGACATGGCCTACAATGCAAATATAGATTATATAAATAAGGGGATTAAAACAGACAATGAAGTAAACAAAACATGATAAGTTATCAGAAGATTTTTTATAAGTTACAAGCAAAAAAAAGGAAAAACATGAAAACTAATGGCACAAGAAGATACTTAGAGAGGCGCAAGCTGACCATTATCATCAGATAGTAAGTATCTTCCTTGGACTGTATTTTTGCAAATGCGCCTCCCTTGAAATCCAACATCCTTCCTGTAAATTTGAAGGGAAAACGAACATGTTGTAAATTGTAACAGTACAAGCATATCATCAACTAGGGAAGAGCCATAACAAAATGTACAAAATATAGCACCAAACCACTGAGACACAAGCAATCCAAAGGAGCAATTGTGTTGTCAGATAAACCAAAGAAGAAAGAGAAAACAATAACCCACAGTAACAAATAGCACATAGAATAGCAGTCTGGCACTAATGACCCAAAAAAACCATAAGAAATTTCCAAAAGTAATGCATCCATATTCTTTTCAAATTCAGTTTTATGAGCAAAATTGTAGTTAAACCACCTGGAATGCCAGGGTTAAAAAGAAAAAGGAAAAAGATAAGCAATTTAATCGTGTGATGTTAAGGCATATTACAAATGCAAGCTGTCAACATGTTCACCTAAGTCTATCCATATGGGATAAATCTAAAACTGCAGCGTCAGAGTTTGGAAACTTATAGGTATTGCTTTGGACTAGCTACAAGACATTGTAACTTTGTCAAACTAACCTTACATTATTACACCTACATCAAATATTATGTTTTCTTCTTCTGTGTTAGTTATTGGTAGATACTGTATTAAATAAATAAACAAACAAATAAAACCCATGCCCAGTACGGCAAAGCCATCAAGATCAAAATTCAGAGAACATAAATAAGAACCCAAGCAGCATTACCACAAGATTCAACCCTTTGCCCCCATTTCCTCTGTTTTCTGAGCAACCAAAGAGACGAACCAAAATTATATTGAAAACAGAAAACAGAAAAATAAAAAAAGTACCTGATGGCTGAGATTATTGGTGAGAATTGAAGGATTAATAGGTGAAAGAATAGCAGGAATAAGTTTAATCTGGATATGGACATTTTCATCTTGGGCAAGGAATATGGAAGAATTTTTGGGCTCTTGCGGTTCTAAGAGATGCTATTGAGAATTGGGGTTGGGTTGAATCGAAGATCATCAGGGAGGAGAAAGAAAACTTCGTCTGTATAAAAAAGCACATTCAAATCGATTGCGTCTGTTTTCTTCTGATAATTTGGAGGCAGTGTATATAAAAACCCAACCTTCTCAAGGTTCATAAAATATGTTAGAACTTCGACCAAAAAGAACTTAAAAAATGTTCGGACAGATGGTACACTTTTTTAAGCGTGTACCCAATTTTTTACACTTTCAATTTTACTCTAATTTAAAAAATAACAATAAAATAGCACTTTATTTATAAATATTTAAAAAATGACACTTTTTTTTTAAAATAGAAAAAGACCTTCTATATATTTTTGTTGTTGGAGTAAATACCATAAAATAGTACAAAGGATAGCAAAATCATCTGAAACTCAAATGTGAGAGGTAGGTACAATAGTGTAATCTTCAAAAAAGATTCGCGACCTGAACTAAACACAAGGAAACAAAAGAAAAGAAAAAAGAGGAATCTTGAACGCCTCTTCAATCGACCGCACCAAACAGCAGTCCAATGACCTAAAGCATAAACCTATAAAAGAAAAAGAAAACAAAGAATCACAATGAAATTAGAGAAAGAAATTACATTTGAAAGAACTCAAAATAATTGATGAAAACAAAACCCTGGGTGATAAGCAATTAGATTTCTACATGAGTATAGTTAAACCTTCTATACTTGCTACAATCGATATGAATAGGATTAGCCTTAGGGCTTCTATACTTGCTACAAATCGGATATGAATAAGATTAGCAAGTATAGAAGGTCTTTACTTGCTACATTTTTTGTTTTGTTTGAAAAAGACCTTCTATACTTGCTAATAGGCATAAACCGATCCAATAAGAAAAGTCATTTAATTTGATCCGGTTTAATATTTAACAAATTATTGACAAATATTCATTTCTGATTAGTTAAGCTAAGCTAACGAATATCCGGTGTGATAATTTGATCTAATTTTAGTTAAATAATGCAAATGTGTGGTGAATGTAGATTAGCTAATATAGAACTATTATCAAGTAGCCAACGAGGTCTAGTCAAGTGGAAAACGATCTTGACTTGCAGATGAGAGGTCTTAAGTTCGAATCCCCACGACATTATAATTTTGTGTGTGTAAGAAATCCCTTATCACTTGTAGCTAAAAAAAACTATTATCAAGTAACTTGGATTAAATCAATGTACTAAGAACAATACAAGTCATCGTATTTCTTTGATTCAATCAATTATAGATTTTGACCTAAACTTTAGTTAAACATGAGACTAGAATTTGCTACTTCATTCCTTAAATCTATTGTTTCATTATACATTTCAAATTTATCTCTTGATTACAATCTTTCACCAAAAATGATACTATTTTACTATACTAAGAAAACACTTCAAAATATTCAAAGTACAAGTCAATTAAAAAGAAACTAAGAAAAGACTTCAAAATATCATTTCATATTGATTAATAATTTATCCATTTATTACAATCATAATTGTCCAGAATTTCATAATTTTAAATGGTTGAATATTAATCTCGTCATCTGCACTATTAAAGGCTCAAAAGTTAATATATTCCAACAGAGTGAAAAACATACCAAAAAAAATGTCACCTTCAAGTAATTGCCAAGACGACATGATTCCCCTGAAACAAACCGTGGTCATTCAATTGCCTGATTTGTAAATATTTCCCTTTTATCTTTTAATTTTTATTAAAATTAAAATTAAAAAAAGAACGGAAATTGGAAATTAAATGAATCAAATTACATTAAAACACCAAACCAAAACACTCAACTCAATAGTTATGCAATAGCAAGCGCGCCCATCTCTCTCTCTCTCTCTCTCTCTACAATGTCGACGAACCACCATGTACTCCGCCTTGTCCTCTCCTGCCGCAAAATCACAGCGCAGGTGACGAGCCCCAGCAGCTCCTCAATCATAGCCATGGCCTCTTCCTCCGAGCAAGAGTTCGTCGCCCAGTACCGCGCCAAGCTCAACCGCTTCCCTCGCTCTCAGACCTTCTGGGACGCCAAGGTCGCCTCTCGCGTCGGCGAGAAGCTCGGCCTCCGCCTCCGGGATATCGGCGTCACCGGCGTAGAGATCGACGTCGGCTGAAGAGCTATCGAGGCCCGTCCACCACCGCATCAGGCTATTGCCGCTCTTCGATTCCGTTAAACGAGCCGGCGTCGTCGTCAATGGCGCCGACGAGCTTGGGATTGGTCCGCCTAGCTAGGGTTCGATTTAATCGATCCGAATAAACGGTGAAGATACCCAAGTGTAATTGGTTTCGGTGTGAGTGAGATACACGGGAAGAGTAGACACAGTTTTGATTCTTGTACGGCTTATAGAAATGAAATTAAAGGGATTTTGCTTGTAATGTAATTGAAATCAGAATTTTGTACACTTACCACCATTATATTATTCACTTTTTTTCTCGTAAGAAGAAGAATTGTAATTTTTATAATCGATAAGAAAATGAAATTACTATGATTTCGAGCTGTATTTTATGTTGTTTTGAGAAATTAGTGTTCTCAAGAGATATTTTGCTTACAGTATCTGAAAATTGAAGCATAGCAGCAGAAAACAGAAACCAAGACATGGCTTGATAATAGACAACCATGCAATTCAATCTGAAATTTTCAGCATACCACAAATTTGGCATTGGCCACTTTACTCACAATTTCAATTTTATAACTCATACATAGGCGTGGCGTGGGTGGGTATGGAACGGTAGAGAGTTCTTCCGTTAATTGTACCAAACTTTTCAGTAGACCAATTTCTCTTCCGTTAACCAATCATTAAATCCTTTAACCATTCGGTTGGTTAACCGTAATTTCAGATCGGATTGGTTTGGTAGACCAGCAGTACCGATTAACAAATACCTATTAATCATATAATAGAAATATGTTATAAAACTAAAGAGATTATAGAGGGAATTGAGAAAGAAAGCATAGAAGTCTGATGTTTTCATTGATTCTTTCATTTTCTCTATCTATTACAATGAGGAGGAAGCCTTATTTTGTAGGCAAATGTTATTGCCTCCCGTGAATGTGTGTAATCATGTCTTCCACTTTCACAATACTTTCATCATTATGTCCTTCATTATTTCCAAATGTGTGGGCTCCACTCAAGACTTTACAACAAAATACAATTTATAACAATTTCACATAAAATAAGTTCATTAATAAAACAAATTATCCCAACCCACGTCATGAAATGTCAAATAGTGTTACAAACCAACATGAAACTATTTTAAAGTTCCAAACTGTCAAACGCAACAACAAAGTACAACACTCCATAAAAACATAGGCCAATCCTCAATACAACATCTTCAACAAAGTACTAGTTTGTACCAACTTGCTTTGTCATTTGAGATAAAGTGTCCACTTCTACATGAAAGTGGAAAAACATATATTTCATACGAATGCAATTGAGAACTAAACAAAATAAGAAAAATTAGAAGTTTTTATGTGTCTTAATGTTCTCCAAAGCGTCATAGAACTCAAGTTCCTCCTTAGTGAGTTCTTTGTAAAAAGTGAATTCGTCAGCTTTCAACCAATCACTTGTGCAAACCAAGGCTTCCACCATTTTTGGAGTCAAAAAAGCACTAAAATGATCTACAATTTGACCACCCAAACTAAAGGTAGATTATGAAGCCACGATAGAGATTGGAATGCCAAATACATCCTTAGCAATTTTGGATAGAACCGGAAACCTTTCACTATTCTCACTCCACCAAGACAACAATTCAAAATTTTGATTTTAAGATTTTGAGGTGGCTCTAACAAATACTTATCCACATCATTTCTTATCTCAACAACATCATGATCTTGTCTCAACTTCATAAATTTAGCTAATCTTTCCGCCTCAACATCATTTTCATCATTTACCACAATCGTATCCCATAATGTAGCCAAATTGTCATCAACATAACCTTGGGCAGCCAAAGGATCAGCCACTTTATACACCTCATACATGTGCATTAAAAGTCTTTAACTCCTTTATGCAACTCATTAAGCTTGGAGGGATTGGAGTCTATATTGGAAAAGCTAAATAAGAGATACTCCATTTTGTATCGAGGATCAAGAACAATTGCAATAAGAAACATTTGTTAATCTCATCAACATTCCCCCAATACTTGTCAAACTTTCTTTTCATTGAAGTTGCTATGGTCTTCATGAGAGAATCCTCACTTGCACAAAACTTTTACAATTGAACATAAATAGCACACATTTGATGGAAAACTTGGTGGGAAGTGACTACCTTTGACCCACTAAATTTCAAAGTGACTTCATAGTACAACTTCAAGAACTTGATCAAGACTTTAGCACAATGTCAATAATTTGAGGTAGGAGACCCTACTCTTTTTTTAGTTTTCTCAACATCTTCATCCATAAAGTAACCCACAGAGTGTGGGTCTCCATCATCCTCCAACATCCTTTCAAAAGCCTTTTGATACTTCAATGTCCCTTCCAACAATAAATAAGTGGAAATCCACTTTGTACACACATCCAAGGGTACAATGCCTTTGATATCAAGTTTCTCAAAGGAAACACACTTTCTCCAATTTGCCAACCTTGTGGCGGAAGAGTAGATATACCTCACCGAATTACTAATAGCTATAATTGCATTATCCAATTCCTTCACCCCTTCAAAATAATTAAATTGAGAATATAGGCATAACATCGCACAAGCCAACAATCACTACCAAACATAAGTGTCTTCCAGTTAGTCAACTTACCCTTCATGCAACTTATCATTTTATCATTAGGAGTAATATTATCATCCGTAATAGTAAACACCCTTTCTATTCCCCCCAATCATTCAAACAAGATTTCAAAAGCTTTCCAATGGTTTCACCCTTATGGTTTAAAATGACACAAAAACTTATAATCCTCTTATGCAAGTGCCAATCAACATCAATAAAATGAGCAGTGACAACCATATAATTTATCTTTTGAAGAGATGTCCATGTGTCGGTGGTAATAGACACTCTATGTAATTTGTGACTTAACACACTCTTGATCTTACCCTTTTTACTTGAAAGAGGTTCCACAAATCTCTAGTAATTTTCCTACAAGATGGTGATTCAAACTTTGGTTGGAATTCTCGTATTAAATCTCTAACCCCACATTCTCTACATGACTAAATGGAAGCTCATCATGAATAATCATCCGTACACATGCAAGTCTAGATATCTCCTTACTAAATGACAAACTCACTAGACTTCCACCATTTTCTTGCCAAATGATAGGACTTTTTGAGACTTGTTTTCTTTAAGTGGAGATGTTTTACAAGTAGTCTTTAAATGATACCATAATGAATAAGTACCATTATGAGAGTCACATCTATAATCTAACTTACAATACTTACATAAGCACTTGGAGACATCGCCATCCATGCCATCTTCATTCTTCATCTTATCAAAATGGTCTCACACATTTGATCGAATGACAACTTTTCTTTTTCCATTATTATTTGTTAATGGAAGTGGGGAAGGTCAATATACACGGTTGGCGGAGAGGTTGGTGTAGTAGAATTTGGGTTTGACATAGGAAGATCACAATGATATGTGACCTGCCAATATAGATTCTAATATGAATCTATATAATGTTATGATTTTGATATTAATCACACTTTGAATATCATCGCAGCATATGACATTCTTATTTTCATATTCATCACCCTTTAGTTGTTTAATATCATCTCATGGCAGCATATTAATCATGCTATGGTTGTTTAATATAATATGATATTATCTACTAAAAATATATAATTTGATACTATAACACTTTGAATATCATGGCAGGGAAAAAAAGGATGAAAACCAAATATGCAAAAGCAAATGCTTAATAGTCACAAGCAAACGAAAAAAGAAAAAAAATAAACAACACAAAACATTGAATAATTTGGTAGATTTGGGGTTGAAGGTTGATACCTTATGGCAGATTTGTGGGAGATGAGATGAGTTCAGAGTGAGGTGAGAGAGATTGACTCCAATAGGTGTATGCGACTGAATGGAGATGTGAGATAGAGAAATGATTAAGTTACTTAGGGTTTCAGTGGGATGTTCAAGTGCTACGCAACCCACCAGTGCATTCCTGAAAGCCACTAAAATGTTGACACATGTATATTAGTATTTAAATAATAAATTATTCTTAATATGTTGTTCGGGATTTCTGGGGGTTTGAGATATTGTTAATTGTTCTTTAACCAAAGATTTCGGTTTGGATCAGATCGGGTAAATTAAAAATTGAAAAATAATAATTTAATCAAACCAAAACAAGCCGTCGATATGATACAGTCGGCATGCAAATTTTTCGGTTGAGATGCCCACCCCTACTCATAGATGACAATTAAATAGTTCATACCAAGAAAGATAAGAGTTTACCCTTGTAGTCCATTCTTGGATGGCATTTTCACCTTTTTTGAAAAGGTCTTCTTCTTCTTGAGGCTTCAATTGATTCTTCACAAAAGGTACCAAAAGAGATACCCTATATTTCACCACACCAAATGTAATGAAGAGGTGAATAAGAGCCACTAGGGGAAGAGAAGTTGCTAGCCTTCTCCCTTGGTGATCGATTTTATCAAAGGTGGAGGGTGGATTTCTCCTTTCTCAACACCACTCCAAATTCCTTAGAAGGCTCAAACCCTAAATAAAAATGGTCTGAAGTGTGACTTATATAGGTCACTTCATAGGTGGCAAAGTCCCACCCCCATAACTGGCCATAGTGGAATTGGGCCCTCTTATGGGCTCACTTGAGTTGTTGCCATACAACAGTCACTCCTTAGGCCCAATAGATATTTGGGCTTTTATCTTTTTAAAGCCCATTATATTTAAGGCATAATAAATGCCTATCATCAAACTAATTCCCGATTTAACAACTTTAATCTTGATTTGTGACTTAACAATTAAGTCTCAACCTTAGTCTATGTAGTATGATTTGATTAATTCAGTTGAATTTGATCGTTGTCTTTTGACCGTTGACTTTCAACCTCTCTTCTTCTTCATTTGTTCCTCTTCATACATTTATCAGTGTGTGATCTGTAGGTTTTATTTAACAAGGCAGTGAGTAGTTCCAATTCCTCAAAATTGATTATGAATTAAATCTCACAATTTAATTCTTACTATTAGTGAAGGCTAATTGTAATTAAGCCTTACAAGACTTTCACAAGCCATAAAGGACACCTAGTAGTATGTCATGGCTAACCAAGCTAAGATTCAAGTTTGAACAACTGTGCAATTGAGTCATTGTCTAACACAATGCTCCTAATTCACATTATCATGGTATGGATGCTATTTGTCAAACCCTAAATGTTAATCTTCCTTTTATGTGATTATATTGGTTATGATTAGAACTTCATTTCTACTCATATTCTCTACTTTGTGCAAAGATTTCATCATTCTTATCTTTGGAGCATTCTCTCTCCTTTATGAGAGCATAAATCCCTTGTTATACATTCACTTGCCTCTATAAATCAGTTGAAGATGCCAACAATACCTTGAGTTATATTTCTCAATACAACTATATAGATTTGTCAAAGACCAATAACCTTTTCATAAGACAATTTTGATATCTCAGGTCTCAAGATTAGTTTGCAACATTGCAACTTATGAGTTTTAGTTTGACATGTGAGTAAGAACTCCATCCTAGAGCTCGAGGTTTGATCGCGTTCAGTGTACTCATCATCTATGAGCACCTACATACTTATCTTGGCGACTTCACACACAATGACTTAAGACTAGTCATTCTCCAAATTAAGTAGATATAGTATGTACCAGTCTTTGCAGATGGTTAATGTCCAATTGACAATCCTATGACCATGAACTATTTAGGATATGATGTTTAATTGTAAGAGGCCTCCTTATATCCAATCTCATTGCATAGCCCTTACATTATTTCATAATCCAAGGACTTTTGTTGCTTTAAAGTTATGATTGTAGACTAGAAATCATGATTGAAAACAAAAATCTTGCCCATTAATGACTAAGGGTTCGTTTGGGAGTGCTTTTAAGCAGTGAAAAACGCTTCTAAACGGGCAAAAAGTGCTTCTGTCTTTTAAAAATAGTGTTTGGCAAAAATAGTAAAAGTGTTTTGGGTGAGATTCAAAAGCACTTTGAGTGGTTTTGGAAGAAGCACTTGAGATGTGCTTTTTCTTAAAGCGCTGCATGACAAAGATACTGGAAGCCCTTGGCTCCCTTTAATGAAACTTTCAAAATGCTAAGAGTACCCCTATTAATTTTTTTAAATGCCAAAATACCCTATATTTTTTTATGTCTTTTTCTCTCCTATTATAACCAAAACACTATCACACGCCAAACCCCAAGAGACGCCAAAACACCCATAGAAACCCTTAAGCTTCCATTCCATCTTTCTCATGGCTTCTCTCAATATTGAAGAGATTTGTTCTTTGCTTTTTGTTTTTATTTGTGAAGAAGACTACTATGCTTGATAGATACATGTGTGAACGAAGAGAAACAATCAAATACTGGTTCACCATCAAAAGTGAGAGTGAAAGGCTTACCTTAGAAGAAAACTATCAACCACAATAGTCTTCTTCAAAATTAAAATTAGAAAGCAAAGAACAAATCTCTTCAATATTGAGAGAAGCCATGAGGAAGATGGAATGGAAGCTTAAGGGTTTCCATGTGTGTTTTGGTGTATGATGCGTTTCCATGGGTGAGCCAAAATTTGATTGTTTCTCTTTGTTTAGTTGTTGTGAATGTTTCTATTTCTTCCCAAGATTTGCTCTCCTATTGCCCAATCGTTGATATGTTAATTGTTTTGGTGATAACCATAAGCGAATTTGTTTATAGCCAAAGCTACCCACTCACCAAATATGCCCTCATGTTTCAACCTATTTGGTTTAGTTTGAACTTCTCTTCTATGGTCTGTATTTTTGTATTGTTGTGGCGGGTTTGAGTTTCATGACTTTGCTTTTGCATCTTTTCCCTCTCATTTGGATTCTATGAGTTCAGATTTAACCACACCAAAAAAGAAAAACTCTGTATTATGAATCTTTTTTTTTCTTTCAATAATGAAACTACAATTGCATGCATGAATAACATGGAGACATTTTGCATCTCATGGCTTGGAAATGAAAAAATGGGTAAGTCCTACACAGGTTGTTCCTAAAAAATCGGGAGTCACAGTAGTTGAAAATGATAATGGAGAAATGGTACCAACTAAGGTCACTAGTGGATGGAGAATGTGTATTGATTATCGTAAATTGAACTCAATCACAAGAGTTGCAGGGCATATATATTATTATTTTTTAAATGGTTATTCAGGATATTATCAAATTAAGATTTCATTAGAAGATCAAGAAAAAACAACTTTTACTTGCCCATTTGATACTTTCGCTTTTAGAAAAATGCCTTTTGGTCTTCGCAATGCACCAACTACATTCCAACGTTGCATGATAAGTATATTTAGTGACATGGTAGAAAAAATATTTAGAAGTTTTCATGGATAATATTACTGTGTTTGGTGATTCATTTTCTGATTATTTATCTAACTTGGAGAATGTTCTTATCAGGTGTAAAAAGAAAAAATTGGTGCTTAATTGGGAGAAATGCCAATTCATGGTTTCATCTCGCATAGTACTTGGATACATTGTTTCTCACCAAGGAATTGAAGTGGATGAGTCAAAAATTGATTTAATTACTAATTTGCCTTTTCCTAAAGCTGTTAAAGATATTAGATCTTTTTTGGGACATGCAGGTTTCTACCAGAGATTCATACAAATTTTAGTGCAATTGCAAGGCCATTGAATAATCTCTTGGAGAAAGATGCTAAATTTCATTGGAATTTTGCATGTCAAGAAGCATTTGAGAAATTAATTAAAATGTTAACATCAACTCCTATAATGCAACCCCCAGATTGGTCCATGCCCTTTGAAATAATGTGTGATGCTAGTGATGGTGCTATTGGGGCAGTGCTAGGCCAAAGAAAAGACAAGAAGCCTGTTGTTATCTGCTATGCAAGCAGAACTTTGAATAATGCACAAAAAAATTACACTACAACTGAAAAAGAATTTCTTGTTGTGGTTTTTGCATTGGAAAAGTTTAGATCATATATTTTGGGCTCACAAATTATTGTTTTTACAGATCATTCGACCTTGAAGTATTTATTTATAAAGAAGAAGCCAAATCACGATTGATTAGATGGATTTTGTTTCTCCAAGAATTGATCTTACAATCAAGGACAAGAAAGGATATCTTGGAGAATGTTGTTGCAGACCATCTTTGTAGGATATCTTTTGAGAAGCCTTCTAAATATTTGCCTTTAAAAGACTCATTTCCTGATGAAACAATTGTTTTGGTGTTTCTAATTACCATAGTTTTGCTAACATTGTGAATTTTCTTGCTACAGGTCTTATCCCACCTCATTGGACCTCACAAGAGAAAAAAGAAATTTATGGTTGAGGTGAGAAAATTCTATTGGGATGACCCGTATCTCTTCAAATATTGTCCCGACTAGTAATCCGTAGATGTGTTCCTGATGATGAAATATTTAGTTTCATATCTTTTGTCATTCTGAAGCTTGTGGAGGTCACTTTTCTTCCAAAAAGACTTTGGCCAAAATTCTTCAATGTGGTTTTTATTGGCCCTAAACTTTTCAAAGATGTGTATGAATTTGCAAGACTTGTCCAAGTTGTCAAAAATTGGGAAAAATTACTTGACATAATATGATGCCTCTTAACCCAATTTTAATTATTAAATTTTTTGATTATTGGGGCATTGATTTGATGGGTCATTTTCCCCCATCTTTTGGTTACTTATATATCCTTGTTGCTGTGGATTATGCTTCAAAATGGATTGAGGCCATATCATGTCGGAAGAATGATCATAAGATTGTTTTGAAATTTTTGAAAGAAAATTTATTGTTCAGCTTTGGTACTCCTAGAGCAATCATCAGTGATGGAGGGATCATATTTTACCGACCATTTGAAGCTTTGATGAAAAAATATGGTATAACCCATAAGATTTCCACTCCATACCACCCACAGACAAATGGCCAAGTTGAACTTGCAAACAGGGAAATCAAGCACATTTTGGAAAAGAACGGTGAATTCAACTCGGAAGGATTGGTCATTGAGACTGGGCATACCGTGCTGCATACAAATCACCTCTTGGTATGTCTTCATATAGGCTAGCTTATGGTAAACTTGTCATTTACCACTACTACAAAAAGGGCAAAAAGACGACCAGAAAAAGACGACGGAAGAACAAAAAACCGTCGTTGTTTTTTAAAAAGACGACAGTAACAAAAAACCGTCGTGGATAAGTGACTTAAAACAACTAAAAATGGAGATACTGTTGAGAATTTTTTTATAACGACGCACACAAATAAAAAAGCGTCGTCTTATTAAAAAGCTTTTCTTCAGAGTTAAAATCTGACAAAAAAACAACGACAGCAGGTATGACAAGCGTCGTCTTTTAAAAATCAAGTGTCCTTTTTTTGGTAAAGACATGGTTGTTTTGAAAGAACTGCCGTCTATTATATGTAAGACGACGGTTTTTTTATAAAAGGGTCGTCTATTATATGTAAAGACGACCGTTTTTTTTATAAAAAGGGTCATCTATTATTAAGTAAAGACGACCCTTTTCATATAAAAAGGGTCGTCTATTATGTAAAGACGACAGTTTTTTTATAAAAAGGGTCGTCTATTATTAAGTAAAGACGACCCTTTTTATAAGAAAAGGGTCGTCTATTATGAAGTAAAGACGACCCTTTTCATATAAAAGGGTTGTCTATTATACATAAAGACGACGGTTTTTTTATAAAAGGGTCGTCTATTATGAAGTAAAGATGACGGTTTTTTAAAAAGGGTCGTCTATTATATGTAAAGATGACGGTTTGTTTTTAAAAAGGGTCATCTATTGTGAAGTAAAGATAACGGTTTTTTAAAACAAGATTTAACGGTTATTTCAACTCTGATTTTGATGATTTTTTACAGCTACACTCCTTGACCCTATATGAATACAATAACTGTATTCGATCGTCAATTTAAAATATTTACACTAGTGGATACCACAAAATCTTATGTTATATTTAATGAAAGTATAAATAAACTCTTAATTGTTAGTGAATATATTGTTTTGATGGCATACGCATTCTACGAAACTAGTTTTCAACGATCCAACCGTCAAACTTGTTTGTTTACACATCGTGATCATACACACCAAAAATCGGAAAAAAAAATAAATCAAAGATCAAGTAACGGGACAAAACATTTCGAGGGTTATAAACGAAAAATCAAGATTTAACGGTTATTTCAACTTTGATTTTGATGATTTTTTACAGCTACACTCCTTGACCCTATATGAATACAATGACTACATTCGATCGTCAATTTAAAATATTTACACTAGTGGATACCACAAAATCTTATGTTATATTTAATGAAAGTATAAATAAACTCTTAATTGTTAGTGAATATATTATTTTGATGGCATACGCATTCTACGAAACTAGTTTCAACGATCCAACCGTCAAACTTGTTTGTTTACACATCGTGATCACATACGCCAAAAATCGGGAAAAAAAATAAATCAGAGATCAAGTAACGGGACAAAACATTTCGACGGTTATAAACGAAAAATCAAGATTTAACGGTTATTTTAACTCCGATTTTGATGATTTTTTACAGCTACACTCCTTGACCCTATATGAATACAATGACTACATTCGATCATCAATTTAAAATATTTACACTAGTGGATACCACAAAATCTTATGTTATATTTAATGAAAGTATAAATAACTCTTAATTGTTAGTGAATATATTGTTTTGATGGCATACGCATTCTATGAAACTAGTTTCAACGATCCAACCGTCAAACTTGTTTGTTTACACATCGTGATCATATACGCCAAAAATCGGGAAAAAAAATAAATCAGAGATCAAGTAACGGGACAAAACATTTCGACGGTTATAAACGAAAAATCAAGATTTAACGGTTATTTTAACTCCGATTTTGATGATTTTTTACAGCTACACTCCTTGACCCAATATGAATACAATGACTGCATTCGATCGTCAATTTAAAATATTTACACTAGTGGATACCACAAAATCTTATGTTGTATTTAATGAAAGTATAAATAAAAAAAGGGTCGTCTATTATATGTAAAGACGACGGTTTTTTTTATAAAAGGGTCGTCTATTATATGTAAAGACGACAGTTTTTTATAAAAGGGTCGTCTATTATATGTAAAGACGACGGTTTTTTTATAAAAAGGGTCGTCTATTATTAAGTAAAGACGACGGTTTTTTTATAAAAGGGTCGTCTATTATATGTAAAGACGACGGTTTTTTATAAAAAGGGTTGTCTATTATATGTAAAGACGACGGTTTTTTATAAAAGGGTCGTCTATTATATGTAAAGACGACGTTTTTTTTATGAAAAGGGTCGTCTATTATTAAGTAAAGACAACGGTTTTTTATAAAAAGGGTCGTCTTTTAAAAACACGCGAAAAAATGGCCGCTTAAGTGAATTCGCGCTCGACAAATTTTCAAAATTTCACCCGTCTTTGAAAACCTTATCTCTCATTAACAAGCGTCGTCTTTTAAAACACGCTAAAAAAAAGGCTACTTAAGTGAATTCGCGCTCGACAAATTTTCAGATTTTCTCGTGTCTCTAAAAACCTTATCTCTCCCTCCTTGAAACCCTCCTGCACTCTCTAAAAACACCCTCATGAAACTCTCTACAAAATCATCAAAAAAATCGATATCAATGAAGGAGTTGAGAGATTGAGGTCTTCGCAGATCATAAGATGTAGAGGGAGGTTCTGTATTTGAGAATCAAAGCTGGTTGAAAGGTTTGATTTGAAAGATCTCGACCTTCACTTTCTTCAAAGAAGATCTCGCTCTCAGGCACTCAACTCGCTCATCAAACTCAGCGACTCGATCTAGAAAGACTTATGGAAATCGGTCTATATATATATATATATATATATATGTTTGTTCATGTATTGTGCTAATTTCGTGGGATTTAAGTGAGTTTCTCATTTGGGTTTTTTTATAAATATGCATAGCCGTCCCACAAGGCCTTCGTAATCAAGAAGAAGCTAACAAGAAGATGAGGCAAAACATACCCATCCCTCACTAGATCCGTTTGTTTTTGGACCGACAACATCATCAGGTCCAAAATACTTTTTGGTTTTGTTGTTTACTTTAATTATTTTGGAATTTCAATTGTTAATTTTCTGAATCTCTGATTTTTCATTTGTTATGGTGCCACCACAAGAACAGATTATGGTGCCACCACAAGAACAGGTACTTTGCCAATTATGCCAATTGTGTTCTGCTGTCATTCTAGAGCTGCATAGATCTTTTTGCTAAGGTTAGGTTACTGCTAAACAAGTTTATGTTTAAGAGTATTGGGGTCTCTTTCATGCAGGTCTTTCCTTTTCCGACACCAACAACTTGGAAAATATGCAAGAAGGCAGAGTTAAGTCAACCCAAGAACAAATTAATGAAGTTAAAATCAAATTAGTAGAATTTGTGAGCTCCGTTATTTCTAATTATAGTAGGAAGTATGTATGTAATAGAATAAAGATTGGTTGACTATGTAATAACTATTGACTCTTCAAAAAACTAAAGATAATAAAACGATGGTTTTATTGGAAAAACCGTCATCTGTATATATTATCAATGACCTCTTTTAACACCATAACGTCTTTTTATATACAATCAACGACGGTTTTACTAACAAATTGTTGTCTTAGAGTTAATAGACGACAATATTTCAAGAAATCGTCGTCTTCACATTAATAGATGATGGCTTTTTAACAAAACCGACGGTCTTTGGATATATAAAACATAGTTCTTTACTTAATAATAGACGACCCTTTTTATAAAAAAACCGTCGTCTTTACATATAATAGACGACCCTTTATAAAAAAAAACCGTCGTCTTTACATATAATAGACGACCCTTTTCATATGAAAAGGGTCGTCTTTACATATAATAGACGACCCTTTTTATAAAAAAAACCGTCGTCTTTACATATAATAGACGACCCTTTTTTATATGAAAAGGGTCGTCTTTACATATAATAGACGACCCTTTTCATATAAAAAGGGTCGTCTTTACATATAATAGACGACCCTTTTTTAATAAAAGGGTCGTCTATTATATGTAAAGACGATTCTTTTTATAAAAAAACCGTCGTCTTTACTTAATAATAGACGATCCTTTTATAAAAAAACCGTCGTCTTTACAAATAATAGACGACGGGGATTTACCGTTGTGGTTTTATCATGAAAAGACGTCGCTCGATTTTAACGACGGTTGAAAAACTGAATACACGACGGTGGATACCGTCGTCTATTTCGATTTTTGTAGTAGTGTACCTGTTGAATTAGAACATAAAACATATTGGGCTATCAAATTGTTAACTTTAGTCTTGGAGATGCAGGTACCTGAGGAAAACTCCAATTTAATGAACTTGAGGAAGTCAGAATGATACATATGAGAACTCACGAATTTTACAAATAATGTATTAAAGTTTTCATGATAAAAATATTTTGAGGAAAAATTTTGAGCCTTCTCAACTTGTTCTTTTGTATAATTCTAGACTTCATTTGTTTCCTAGAAAATTAAGAACTAAATGGACAAGGCCTTTCATTAATAAAAGAGTTTTTCCATATGGGACTGTTGAAGTTGAGGATCCAAGAATGGAAATATTTTAAGGTTAATGGCCAACGACCTGAACCTTACTTGGAGAGATGTGTTCTAGAAGATGAGACCGTTTCTTTGAACGATCATGTTTACCAGGATTGATTGAACTTCCCTTAGTCCATCTGTTGTATATAATTAGTTTAGAAATTTTTGTTCACTTGAAAATTTTTTTTGACATTTATGTTTTTTTTGTTTTTTTGTTTTTACACTAACACATTGTAGGCTTTCACTTTGGATGTCTATTCTCAGGTAACGCTACCCTCTTCTTTTTATTATGTTTATATGTTTAAACATTGAGGACAATATCAGTCTTTGGTTGGGGGTGGAGAAAATGTGTTTATTGTATTATTTCTTGTTGCAACATGTTGTTTTCCTTTCGTTTTTGTTTTTGTTTTTGTTTGGTTTTGGTTTTGTATTTTTGTTTATTTTGTTTATTTTCGTCATTATTTTGGAAAATAAACTGAAAAGTGTGAAGGAAAAATGTTTATAAGGTTAGTGCATTGTTTTGTTTGTTTTCATAGTATGGTATGTGCCAGATTGCATTGCACTTAGATTTATCTGATATTCATGAATGATTTTAAGATTGAGAGCATATAAACGATATGATAATTATTACACTTTTGTGTCTTTTTCATTTATTTCTAGTTAGTGGATGATTCATGAGTTACACTTTGACAATTTACACAAGCACACTAACACTTTTTGTGGGGTATAAAATTAAAAACCAATTGTGCTGAATCTTTGTCTTTGGTAACCTTGGATGACCTTGCTTTTGACTTATCTTGGTTCTTAAAAAAATAAAACAAAAGAAAAAAAAAAGTTTATGAAATAATAGTGGTTCTATTCAAGCTTCTACTTAGTAACTAGGCCTCTTACCTAATCAGCAGTGAGTTAAAGCCTTTTTGGTTTCGTAGCCTTTTAACTCAAGTTAGTAAGCTCTTAGGGGTGTCTCTACACCTAGTGCCTTAAAAGCCTTTTTGGTTTGAGAGTCGCTAGCCTTACACTCGTTATACGGGTTAATTAGAAAGCTTAATGGAACTAAGCATTGCACAGCCCACATAAAGAAAAAAAAAAAGTATATTAAAAAAATAATAATAAATAAATAACTTGGTTTTGTTTCTTGCAAGGGAGTTTGACAACTCTTGAGATCAAAAGGTTGGTGTGATTGGAATTTAGCTAATGCCACTCAATTGTGTTGGTTCACTTTACACCAAAGGAAACATGTGAAAAGTTTACTGACTAATTATAAATTATTGGACTTCGTGGTGGGATTAACTTGAAATGTTAATAGTGTTCTCTCTTTTAACGTTGTTCATGAATTGAAAATTTGGACTTTGTGCTTTGTCTTTTTGTTGGTGACATATGTTGAAATTATTTTCGAATTTTATTTTATTTCTAAATAATTGTGCTAGCCTTATACTTGATGTTTGTGGGTGTCATCTCTGGAAACCCTCACGAGACTATAAACTCGTCCTTTATGAGTAACCTAAGGGTTTAAAGGCTTGTTGCATACGCTAAAATGCAATCGTATCCCGCAAAAGTGGCTTAGCTATTTTAGTTGTTTTTATTTATTTTATTTTGTCATTTTTACTTAAATTTGAGTTTCTTTTAGTCTCTTGAATTGCTAGGACTAACAATAAGCTGGTTGGGGTTGTGATGAGAGTCTCAAATTACATCTTTTTAATATTATTTTGGAGACTTTATGATATAATTTTGGTTAATAAATATAATTTCACTTGTTGTTATATTTTATTCTCACCAATTGGATTTATGAATTTTCTGTATTAATTTGGTGAACTTATTAGGTGAATTTATCTTTTGTAGGAAGTTGGAAAGCCGAAAGATGAAGATATATATTTGTCCAGTTCAAGCCAAGTGTGAAGAGAATTGCTGGCGGATTTTATTGAAGAATTGATTGTGGGATAAAAAGAAGTAAAGAAGGAGAAGAGAAGACAAAATTGTTGAAGCTAAAGAGCCTATTCCATTACATTCCTAGCCATTTAACGCCCACTACCTCATCATCATTTCTTTTCCACGACTCTCACCATCAACACATGTTTAATCCAATTAGTCCCTCACTTAAACCCTTCATTACCCACCATGAATGTATTAAATTTCCACTCACCTCATCGACTACTATAAATCACCCATCAACTTATTTGGCAGGGAAACACTACGACAGATTTCTTTATCAATTTCATTCAAAATTTAGTTATGTTTTCCTTTGTAATGAGTTGCTAAAACTCTAGCTAAGGCTAAAGGGAATATCTTTTGAGTAAGTTTGTGAATTGTTCTTTATCCAATATACGGTATGAATTGCTAAATTCGTTTATTTTGGTTGTTCAATATTTTTATATCCTTTTATTTTGATTGATGTTATTGCTACTATCTTTTCATGAGTTCAATTATATTTTTCTCATTGTTAAGAAATGACTTAGCATGCTTTTAAATTAAAGATTAGATATTAAGCAATTTCATTTTTTGAACAATCATTAATAAAAGATAACATTGAAAAATTAAATAGGTTTTAATTTCTTTATTTTCTAGTCAAAGTTTCTCAATGATAATTTTAATCGAGTTATAATTTGGATTAAAGAACATGAAACATGTTTCGCTTAAAGAATTGAACCTTGATGCTTAGCATCTCCATTATTGATATTTCATTTTAAACTGAATCTCTACAATAATCGAATCAAATTACTTTCCATTTGCTTGTCACTTTTTTTTTGGTACGTTTAATTATTTCTTTGTGTGCAAACATTTTCCTACTTGCTCCTTGAGGATACGATACTTGGACTTCCAAGATTATTACTACACGTGTAGACTACCTTGCTAAGGGTCTATGAATCACCCCCGTCAAGGGTGTCCGGGTTCCGATCATATTCAAACCATAACCATAGTTTCCAAGTATCCCTTATCCATCAATTCCAGTATCAGTATCCAAGGGGGAGTACATGAGATGACGTGTCATCGCCAAGATCCAAAATTCACTTTCATAACTAATATATGATAAAAATAATACTCTCAAAATCCATTTCCAAAACAAATTGTTATCATATAAATAAATATATATTTAATAAAATACTACCCATTCTTCCTTTTGAAAACCATAATTAAGAAAAACACCAAGACTAAATAAGACCATTTGATTTAATTAAAATTCAAAACATTATTCATATACTTAGGAAATATACAACCTCTGAAAATCCCACAAGACAAGATAATAAAATCCAAACACCATATTTAAAATTCCCAAACCATAGCCCATCAATATATACATACAAATTCCGAATTCTCGAAGATATTGCAATTCAAAGTCCGATAACCACATAAACTAATGCACCAAAACCAAATCCATAACATACCCCAAAGTCACCATAATCCCTTATAAATAAGGCTTTTTATCACAAAACGTCCCTGAGGTTTGCAAAACTATCAGATTGCGTCCTTTACGTTTTTTGTGTCATTTGTGGTCCTTAAGGTTAATACGTGTACTCACAAATAGTCCTTCCGTCATGTTCCGTCCAAAAATCTGTTAAATTGATGACGTGGCGCACATGTGGGTCTTACATATCCAATGACATGATGCCACATGAATTAAATAAAAAAAATACATTTGAAAACTTATAAAAAATTTAAAAAAAACTTAAAAGAAATGAAAACATATTAAAAAACCCAAAAACAAAATCACCATCATCTTCTCCATCGTACTAACCCCAAACCCCCACCAGTCTTCCCCTTCCTCTCAGACCTCCAACAGCTGCACCCATCCTCACCCACCCCCCGCAACCACTGCCCCGCCCTCCTCCTTTTCTCTCCCTCTTTGTCTCTCTTCCCTCCTCTCTTATTTGACAGCAACCAACTCTAAACTCCACTCCCCGCTTCTCCCTCCCCCCACCCCCCCTCCCCCCCTCCAAACACCAAACCAGACAACCACTAAGCCCACCCAACCCACTCCAGATTTGGCTTACTACCACCATCTCCTCCGGTGAAGACCTCGACTTTACCAACGACTCCGAAGAAGGCAGCAGCAAAATAGAATCGAGTACCAAAATTTTATCCTTGAAAATTCACAAACAAGCAAGAATTCATGTAATTTCACCATATTTTTGTATTATATAAATAATTACAACATACAATTTTGGTCTTTGGTTGTTGAGATGAGATAGGCAGTGGGTGATGGGGAGTTTAGGTTTGGGTTGGCTGTTATGGTGGTTAATTTGGATAGCGGGTTGGAAGGAGGATGGGATGTGGGGGTTTGGTGCAATGGAGGAGGTTGTGAATTGTTTTTCTTTTTGGGTTTTAAATTTTTTAAAGTTTTTTTAATGGTTATAATTTGAAATTATTTGTTAAAATGTAATTTTTTATTTAATCCACGTGGCCATCATTTCATTGGATATTTGAGACCCACATGTGTGCCACATAATCAATTTAACAGATTTTTAGATGGAACCTAACGGCAAGGACTATTTGTGAGCACACGTATTAACCTTAAGACCATAAATGACACAAAAAAACATAAAGGATGCAATCTGATAGTTTCGCAAACCTCAGGGACGTTTTGTGATAAAAAGCCTATAATAATATTAATAGCACCACTAATTATAGTCATAATAATAAGCATTCCTGAACTTTTCATAATCACGTATCCCATAACTTCAACATCCGTTCTCAACTCAATTTTCACATACATATAATATACCAATCAGCAAACCAAAATTCATAACCCTTAACCAAAATATTAAATACCAAAGGATTCCCTCAGGGAATTATCATCATTCAACATCAAATCATGCATCAATTCACACCATCCCCAAAGCAACATTTATATCAATATATAGCCAAAAACCACAATTAACAATATTATAAATCTCAAAATTTAAACCAAATAAACATACCTTTCAAATGTCCGGGGACTAACTAAAACAAAATGTCCAACACTACCAAAGCTCGTTATATGGCTTCAACCGCGCATTTAAATTCAAACCCTAGTTCCAAGAACTTAACGTGGACCAGCCACCTTAGAAAGGTCCAAAGGCTATTCTAGTACTTCCCAAAGGACGGGAAGGTCTCAAAAGACCTGTGGTCAAGGGTTTGATCAAACTTTCCATTTTTTTTCAACGGAGCATGCGGGGCCCACGACCTCCAATTTCAAATCCGAAAGTTCCTAAAGGTCCAACAAGGTCTACTGAACACGTCCTGAAAGTTTGGTCTCGATCGAGAGGTCGGATCACTCGCGATCGCATGATTAGACAGTCACCGTTTTACGTAACTTTTGAATCATTGATTTGGAGTATCCAAGACTCCGATTTTCGATCTGTGAGTTCCTACACAATCCTAGAGGTACCTAGATAAACATATTTGCAAATGGAGTCGATCCAATGGTCTGAACATATCGAATTCGGATAATGCCTAATATGCGTAAATCCGATCGCCTGTCAAACGATAGCCAAATTCAAATCTGATCATGGCATCGTACTCAGCAGCGTGTGGGTGGCTTTAGAAAATTCCGGCAACCAGAAAATTCTAAAAATACCCAACAATATATATACCTATTTGACCAAGACAACTAGTGGAGCAACTTTTGTTCTTGGGCCACGACCAAAAAGTGACTGGAACTTGCCGGAAATCTAAGCCGAAAACCGGTCAAAACTTTAAGGCGTAAATCGAACCTCTGAACTTCAAAATCAATCCTAACCAACCCAACCATCCACTAATTCACATTGAAAGGATGAGAAAGCATACTTGGATCGACAAATTTGGTGGCCGTAATCGTCGAAAACGACGATGAAAAATTTCGAAGAAATCCAGCATTTTTGAGCTATTTCCTGCAGCACAAGCGGCGGTTGTGGCAGAGAAGGGGTGGGTCGGAGAGAGGAAGTGGAGCCAGTTCTAACGCAAGTGGTCTCATGACCAACTGTGGCCGGAGGAAGGAGTTGCCTACCAAAGATGGCTTGCTGGCTGTTTCGCAGAGAGAGAGGAGGTGAGGTCGTGGAAGGGAGAGAGAGAGAGAGAGAGAGAGAGAGAGAGAAGAAAAAATCTGATTGGTTTTTAAAAATTAACTTGAAATATTTATAGTTGTGCCACTGCACTTTCGTTGATCGTAACTTCTTCGTTACAACTTCGATTTGAGCCCACCACGTGTCTACGAACTCGTATCGACGTGCTTCTATGCAATAGTACCATTCATTTTCCCAAAATCTTACTTGATTAAAAAGTGACCAAAATGACCCTATCCCAAGGGCAAAATTGAAATTTCATAATTAAATTAATTAATTAATTAATATAGTTTTAATAAATTGTTAAAATTGGGGTCAGGATGTTACAGATAATGTCCCAAAGTCTATTACTACAATAAAAATTCAAGGCTTGCAAAATAAAATATAGTCCTATTACATAACATTTCAACTTTGAATGGTCTCATTTTCATATTTACTAACAGTCTCAACTTCACTGTCTGCCATCCAATCTGGTCTTGATGCTCTAATGTTCATTAATTGTTCAACCCGTTGGTCATCTACTGTTGCATCTTGCTTTCTTGAATCTACCAAGGCCCAATCTTTCAAGCAAATTAAAGCTTATATTGTACTCGGACTCAAACTTGCCCTATTCTCCGATACAAGTCTACAACCTGCATTGAAACATGATTATGATGTTACAGTAACAGCTGGAATAGTTTACAAATCACTAGCATAAGGGGAACAATAGGATATAATGATTGATTGATTTTCCACCAACCAAAAAGACTAAATTGATTATCATCAACAACTTCTACTGTTGGTAAATCAAGATAAAATTGTAAACTCAGAAGTGTTAAGGTCAATGGTTAATTGAATACCTATCATGTCTAACCATTCATCATGCAAATAATTTAAACCTAGGGTTCATAATAGTAGCAAAGCAAAAAACCATAGAAAACTCGTTCCAATATTTAGCAAATTTCATTTTCATTTCAGTCTAACCATCCTTAAAATCAGAAAATTCAAAATATGCACAAATGATCCATGAATATCTATTAAACAATTATAACATTACTTGAAGTAGGATAATACACACTAGAAAATATCTTAGTTGAAGAGTAAAAAATGTGCAAAAACCCACTAACAAGTTGTGCTATTGTCCAATCTTCTTCACCAGGTACTTATACATTACAAGAACGTGATTCATTTACCTTTGAACATACCTATGCAAAAGGGATTTATACTTTATAGCAACATGTAAAAGCTCATACATTGAATTCCACCTATGAGGCACATCAATATCTATATTTTTCTTTCCCATACGGAAATCACTACAAACATTTCACCCAAATTTCATCTTGTTATATGAATTCCATTTAGCCTTAATTACTAGTATTACCAACCAACAAAGTATTACAAAATAACAACATTTAGCCTTATTACTGGTTTACCACTTCAATTTTGTTAACCCTTTCAAAAAAAGACGAAACTTTACTTGTTAATCTAGGTGGCACTAGGTGACTTTGAAGGTGGATTGGAATCAGTTGTTCTTTCAATCAAAGGTGTCGCATTGAAAGCATCCATGTTGATGATATTAAGAAAATAAAGACAAATGGAAGGTGTTACTTGATAAACAGCATAGCACAAGCTTTACTTTTGCAACACTAACTCCTTCAAAATAAACCAAGAACTCATTAATAATCAAAGTTCAGCATTAATACATCAAGATATATTAACAAACTAAATAATTGATAATCCTTACCTTTTTCCACCAACAACCATAGAAAATGAAAGAAGGCCTTATAATCCCCAAAAAAGCAAGACACAAACTCCTACAATAAAAATGGAAACAAATATATCATCAGTAATTTGCAGAAGGAAGAAAGAAAAAGAGATGACAACTTACTAACTCATTAGTAATTGCAAATATCTCATCAGTAATATCTCACCAGTAACTTACTAACTTAGGAAGATGACGACTTGAAACTGAAAGAGAAATAGATCTTCTCCACATTCAAACAGAACAAGAAAAATTCCTCCACAATTTATGTTCAAACCACCCCCACTCCTCATCGCTTAATGCAGATGCAACATCAGGACTTGAGATTAGCAAATCACAATCTCATCAAAAGCTCAGCACATGTGCGAAAATTTCTATACAAAAAGTGCAAAAACTTTTATACATATGAGATGAACTAAATTAATATTTTGAACATGCCTAATACAGAGTTATGAACTAAATTAATATTTTTGAACATGCCTAATACAGAGGTTATGAATTTTAGAGCATGCCTAATACAAAGGTTATGAACTAAATTAATATTTTTGAGCATGCAAAAATTTATATATAGATGTAGAGGAATCTCATAGCCTCAGTTTCTCTTGCACACAAATAGATCAAAGGGAAAGAGATCTTAGACGAAGAAGAAATCAAGATGGATACCTGGATTATTGGACTTGGATCGTGTGTTTCGATCTGCAAAGACTCTTAGAGGAGTGCAATCTTAGTTTCTTTTGGACTTGGATCTACAAGATCGTTGAGGAGAGAGAGAGAGCCAAAGAGAAATGAAGAGGTTGAGATAACCGAAGAGAAATGAAGAGGAAGAGAGAGCCGAAGAGGAAGAGAGCGACGAATGAGTGGAGTAGGTGCGACGCTTGGTTTAGAATTTGGAGGCGCAACTCCTAGCATTATCATGACATTTGCCCCCACAATCACCATAAGTCGAGAGCCACCCAAATGACTGCACTTAGCCTAATCTCTCCACTATATAACCTTTCAATACCAAAATTTTGAAAAAACACCAACTCACAGAACAAATCTCTCAACAATAAATCTCAAGACCCAAAACCCATAGCCCCGTTCTACACAACACTAAACCCGCTAAATAACCCAATGCTCAAAACCCGAACTTACCCAAATGTGCAACGTAACATTCACTCATCACACTATTAAGCTCGTTTGTTCTTTTACTATATGAGATCTAATATTGTTTTTTAAATTTTAATACTAGTTATTTTTGTAATTGATCATGATTGTTTTTGGTTACTTAGATTTTGATTTTAGTTATGATTTAGGCTGCATTTAGGATTGATTTGATTGCAAAAAGTAGCTTTGAAATAATTATATATTTTTGTTTCTACCTATAATAGTGTTTGGCAAAATATCATAGGCATTGGCACCAAACTCATGCCTTGATTATCAATTTTTAAAATGAAAAAAGATTTACATTCTTTTAACTAGCCTTCCTGCACGTGCTTCCGCGTGTTCGAGAGGCTTTTTTTAATCACGAGCACTACGTGCGACTTCCAAGTTTCGTAAATATTTTTTCGCAATTGTATTTATATAGATGTTCGTTCAATAGTTTCATATGTTTAATCACGCACGTGTAATAATCTTAGTCTTAAAAGTTTTTCCTTTATCGCCCGTATTTTTCTAGATGTCATCTTAATAGTTTCTTTTTTTTTTCTTTATAGCGTGTAAACTGTTAAGATGAATGTCTAGGTATGTGCTTCGTTTTTGCTTCATGATTTGTGAAGTTTCAGTGGAATTATTATACTTTTCTGGGTGTGCTGTTATTACCGAACTCATTTGTTATTACCTGTAATCCACTGCTATTACCTGTAGTCCATTCTTACCTCCTTTAACTACTCTTTCTTTTTGTTACAAGTCCTAATACATTCTTTGTCATCATCATTCTTGGTTTTATATGATAATGCTATGATATTTGCCTACTTCTGTACACCCTCCATTTTACCTATCGTGCTTTGATTCTATGAGCCACATCATCCCCATTAATCCCCGAAAAATAATTAAAAACACAGAAAATCAAAATAGATGAAAACCATTTGGTGAACCAAAAACAAAACCAAAATGAGAGAGAGATTCATACCATTGACATCAAACCCATCAAATCTAAATGCTTTCTTCATTGGTGCTCTGGAGAGACAACATATATAATCAAAGAAATTCCATTAGGATCCAAAACTTAGACATAGTAAACAGATCAAACCTAAATGCTTTCTTCATTGAACCAAAAGAGCAGAAATTGAAGCAAAATAGAACAGGAAATCCACATAAGTAACTGAACCCAATTGCAAACCCACAAAATTCAAAGAAGCAGAACATTCGGAACTCACTGCTTCAATTTTGACCAAAATGTGCTAGGCTACTATCAATTTCTCAAACAATTTGACGAAATGAACAATTACAAATGCGAACATTACCAAAAATCATTAAAACAGTAAATGCTGACCTTCTTTTCAGCGCAACAGCAGATGCACTATTTTTCTCTTTTGAAGCAATTTCCGCTTTCTGCAAATAAAAGAACTCTGGTTTCAGTTCAGCACACCTTGAATGAAATATCAGAAATATACATGCATTAATACCAAAAAATTGATGCTTACAGTGTAGCAGGTGCCTTGAATGAAATATAAGAAATATACATGCATTAATATAAAAAAAACCAATGCTTATAGGGTAGCAGGTGTGTGTGGAATGAGAAAGGAAGGTTTTTTGGCTCTTATCAGTGTTTACATTGTGGTTACTCACGATTTCGATTTCTAAGCAGAAAAGGGTGCCAGTAAAGTGGAGGAAGAAAATATATTAACATTGTAGTGATGGGTTCTGAATTGTGGAAACTCGCCAGCTTCGTGGGTTCTGGTCGTGGATTTTTTCTCCACGTTCTTCAGCTCTTCTTCTTTCTAGGCAACCGTATTCTCCTGTGAGTGCAATCACAGCACGACTCTATTTTTCTTCTTTTTATATTTTTTATAAGTAAGTGGTGTTTTACTATTTCACCCTTTTAATTAAAATTGTGTGCTTTCAATTTTTCTTTAACAGAGGCATATTCAGGTTTTTGAATGTTTCACCATTCTATGCCTTTTGCTTTAGTATATATAGATGAGACTATTTATTTTCTCATAACACTCCTTACTTTTTAAAAATAAAAAAACCCTACACCTCTATAAAGATTAGATTACACATTCGAAAATTTGGGTATGCTATCTCATTGCACCCTCTTCATTCTTCTACTCACTAGTTCGGTTAAACCCACTGTGTAACTTTATGTAGGGATATTTATTTAACTTTGCTGCATGTGATGGATTGTACAGGAAAGTGTTCATGGTAACTTAACCTTCATTCTATCAAAAATTCAAATAGTTGTAGGGCTGTTATTTTTGAAAAGTATGGAGTGTTATGAGAAAAATAAAATGTTCATTAAAAAGAATGGTAAATCATTTTTTTTAAAAAATTGATAATCAAGACATGAGCTTGGTGGCAATTGCCTTATGATATTTTGCGTCATTACTTGGTTGATAATTGTATTATCCTTAGCTTTGTTGAATATTTAAATTTTAACATACATAATTAAAATGTTTTGTACTCGTGTTTATTTGCTGTGGGAACTTCCGAAGAGTGAATTGTGTGGAGGACATCATATTTCAACTTATAGTTCATGATGTTGAAGAAAATGAGGAGCAAGGAGAAAATTATGATCAAATAGGCATTAATGATCAAAGAGGCTTTATGGATGAAAGAGGTTGTGATGATCAAAGAGTTGGGGATAGAGGAGTAAGAGAAGCCAATGGTGATCAAAGAGGTGGTGGTGGAGGCAATTCTGATCAAAGAGGCTTTGGGATGAAAGAAGTCGTGATGAATAAGAGGTTGAGATGAAGGAGTAAGAAATATGTAATGGGTGATTAAGAGGTGGAGGTGGAGGCGAAAGCTGTAAATTTGATATTGGAAGAGAATAATATTCATTGATACGTACAATTTGGGTTTATACAAGAGTATTCTAAGTGTACAAGGAAACTAGTCCTCTAATCTAGGAAACTTACTAGGAAAGTAAATCCTAATTACAACAATTATTGAGATCAATTGATATTATACAAACTTATTTCCTAACACTCCCCTCAAGTTGAAGAGTGGATATCAAGAACTCTCAACTTGCGAACACGATTGTTGAATTCTTCTCGTCCAACGCCTTAGTAGAATGTCGGCTAACTGAGAGGACGAACTCACATGTTTGTAGCAATCAAACCTTCTGAATCTTATCTCGAATAAATGACAATCTATCTCAATATGTCTTGTTCTCTCATGAATACTGGATTAGCAGCAATATGTAAAGCTGCCTTGTTTCACAATACAACAAAAGCAGATTGGCGATGAAGGATGCGCAAATCCTTGAGGAGGGATCGAAGCCAAGACAACTCACAACATGCTGCCGCCATAGATCTATATTCAGCTTCTGCTGATGATAAAGATACAGTTCTTTGTCGCTTCGATTTCCATGAATTAAAGAAGATCCCAGAAACACACAATAGCCTGTAGTAGACCGTCTAGTATCAGGACAACCTGCCCAATCAGAGTCACAGAAGGCACGCAAAGTCAAGTCATTCTGAAAGGACAACAATATGCCTTGACCTAGAGATTTTTTTCAAATAACGAAGAATGCGAAGTGCGGCCTCATGTGAGGTTTACGTGGGACTGCATAAACCTACTTAAGACATGAATAGAGTAAGTAATATCTGGCCTTATGATGGTCAAATAATTAAGCGACCAACGAGTGTTCTATAAGGAGCTGGATCTTTAAAGTAATCACCTTTATCCAAGAGCTTGAGACTTTTTCCATAGGAAATCAACAGGTGCGGCACCTAGGAGTATTGCATCCTTCAAAATTTCCAATGCATACTTGCGTCGAGATAAGAAAATGCCCTATTGTTGATCTTGATACTCAATCCCCAAAAAGTATTTCAAATCTCCAAGATCTTTATAATACGAAAATGACGGTGCAAAAAGCCTTGAGTGTCGAGATAGCTATAGGGTCATTGCCCATGATAACAATGTCATCAACATAAATCAATAAGGCTGTGAAAGAGTGCCCCTTATGGCGTGTAAATAATGAATAGTCAGCTTAGACTGAATGTAACCAGTAGAACAAATGGCCTGAGAAAACTTAGCAAACCATTGACGAGAAGCTTGCTTTAAAAACCATAAAGAGATGTATGAAGGCGACATACCAAGTTCTCCCCCCTGTCGCCGAAGACTAGGTGGAGGGAGCATGTAGATTTCCTCATAGAGATCACCATGAAGAAAAGCATTGTTGACATCAAGCTGATGAAGTGG
Organism: Prunus yedoensis; assembly: GCA_005406145.1. NCBI lineage: Eukaryota > Viridiplantae > Streptophyta > Magnoliopsida > Rosales > Rosaceae > Prunus > Prunus yedoensis. The sequence continues at coordinate 41,641 of BJCG01002125.1, forward strand.
CCAATTACGAGTGGCAGCAAGAGCAAGAAGGCAGCGGACAGTGGGCATTTTAGCAGTAGGAGAAAAGTATCATGAGAATCAACACCTTCCAGTTGAGTAAAACCTTTAGCAACCAACCGGGCTTTATACCGCGCAACAGAGCAATCAGATTTAAGCTTATTTTATACACCCCACCGACAACCTATGGGCTTCTTTCTAGCAGGTAACGGAGTAAGACTCCAAGTGTGGTTATTAGATAAGGCCCTGCAATTCAGACTACATGGCCTCTTGCCAATGAGAGTGGGGAGCAGCATCCTCATAAGAATTGGGTTCAAACAATAGTATAACTTTGCAATGAAAGCAAGGTGAGCCGAGGAATAACGATGATATGAGAGATAATTGCAAAGCGGAAACGTGTACCTTTAGTAGGACTCGGCAGTAAAGAAGACGAATGATCAGGGATGGGCAACATGACCTGACTGCATACATAGTCACGTAGGCAAACGGAAGGCACAGAGAGACGTTCAGATCGGCGGAGAGGAGGCGGATCAGGTGTGGGTGCATGGGGAGTGGTGGCGGGTGAACCAGGGACGTGCTCAGGCCGGTGGGGATAAGAGCAAGGGCAAACCAGGCTCAGCAGGCTCGGTGTTGGTGTCAGGGGGGGACGAAGGCAGAGGATGTGGACTGGGAGGAGTCGACTCAGATAAAGGAGCGGCTGGAGGAGAGAAGAAAAAATGGGGTTCCACATCAGAAGGGAAAGGAGGTGCCGAAAAGGCAGAGGGAACCGAAAGTGAAGAGGGGGGAAGAAAAAGTGTGATAGGGAAAGATATTTTCATGGAACTTAACATCACGACTTGTGAAAATTTTGTGAGACTCAAGATCATAAAGTTTGAAGGCTTTTTGACAAGGGGATAACCAAGGAAAACAGATGGAATAGCACGAGGAGCAAATTTATGTGTCACATGAACATTAGTGGCATATGCAAGACAACCAAAAACATGGAGATGAGAGAAAGACGGTTTGTGGGAATAAAGACGTTCAAAAATGAGTGTTAAAAGAAAGAAGAGGAGTAGGAAAACAGTTGATGAGGTGAACTGCAGTTAAAACACATTCCCCCCAAAATTTGGAAGGAAGATTGGCCTAAGTTTTAAAGCATGAGCCGTTTCAAGAATGTGGTGATGCTTACGTTCTACGACCCCATTTTGTTGAGGCGTATAAACGCAAGAGTGTTGAAAAATGACGCCTTGTTCATGAAAGAAAGTCTGGAGAGAAAGAAATTCCCCTCCATTGTCGGCACGAAGTTGTTTAATTTGGGAAATCAAATTGAGTGCGAACAAAAGAAAAAAAAGTTTTAAAAGATGTTGAGTCTCTTGTTTATGGCGCATTAAAAATACCAAGTAAAACGAGAAAAATCATCAACTATTGTAAGAAAATAATGGGCACCAGAAATTGACGAATGCTTATAAGGGCCCCAAATATCACAATGAATTAAATCGAATGGTTTGACAGATGAAATTGAACTTGTTCCAAAAGGGAGACGACTCTGCTTTGCCAAGGGACAAACATGACAAGCATTATTAGAGACAAAAGGAAATCTAGTAAATGCTTAGACATAAAATGTAATCTGGAGGAAGAAATATGGCCAAGAGACGATGCCAAAGGTCGGTAGTGGTGACAGTGTGATTGCAGATGGACGGTGAGAGGGATATTGGTGGGTTGTGTGTGGGGTTTCTCCGCCAATAGTGCCACCAAATAATAAAGCCCGCCATGTTGCTTACCCAAACCAATCGTCTTCCTCGTAGCAAGGTCCTGCAAAATGCACCAATATGGGAAAAAGGTCACTGAACAATTCAAATTTTTGTAAGCTTACTCACAGACATCAAATCTACTGTGAAAGTAGGTACATATAGCACATCACGCAAAGTATAAGTAGAATTGAGAGGGAATGATCCTGTTGTAGTAATTGAAGCCTTCTCCCCACTAGGCATACGAACCGGTTGCATAGAATGATCAATATTACGATGAACTAACAATTTTGGAGAAGAAACAATGTGGTCAGTCGCGCCACTGTCGATAATCCATCGCTGAAATTTTAATTTTGACAAACCTTTGTTGGTGGCAGCGGCATTGACCTGGGATTTCTTGTCAGGAACTGATTTGTCATGCATGATAGCCAACATCTGTTGAATTTGAAGGTCCGAAAGGCCGGACATAACGGACTGCATCTCATCCTTGGTTGGGCCTTCCGAAACATGATTGGAAGATGGACCACCATGATTTTTCTTAGGTTTGTGGCGTGGTTGACCTTCTGGATACCCATGAAGCTTCCAGCAGGTATCAATGTGATGGCCATCGTCATCACAATGGGTGCAATGGGGTCGGTTTCTTGAAGATCCAGCGCGGCGGTCATCACGGTTGGAGGTCTAGGAACGTTTTGGTCTGTCCTATCAGTGCGACGATCCTCGCGATTGGTGGATCGATTCTGGTTAGGGTGTCCAATTCTAATAGCCATGGTAGCAGTATCGGGAGTTCCAGCAGCAGCTCGTGAGGTTCTAAGCATGCGTTGCTTTTCTTCTTGGCTGATGGAGACATATGCTTGCCTAACAACGGCAAGGGATTCATTAAGAGAATTTGACCACGAACAGCACTGTAAGACTCATTCAATCCCATAAGGAATTGCATGAGTTTGTTGTGATCACCATGGGTTGCACAGGTACATGTAGAAGAATCTGTGTAGGAAGCAAGTTCATCCCAAAGACCTTTCAACTTGTTGTAATAGGCAGCAACTGACAATTGGTCTTGTGTCAAATATGAAGTCTCCCGTTGAAGTTGGAAGATACGAGGAGCATTGCTTTGAGAGAATCGTTCACGGAGATCCTCCCAAATCTCGCTGGCCGTGGTGCAATATATGACACTGGCACTGATTTCGGGATCAAGAGTGTTGACAATCCAGGAGAAAACCATGTCGTTGCAGCGCATCCATACCGCGTGTTCATTAGGATTGGATTCCGATGACAGCTTTTTGAGAGTTCCATCAACGAAACCCAATTTATTCTTTGCGTTCAATGAAACAATCATGAATCAGCGCCACGTTGCATAATTATCTCCATTCAAAGGCTTTGGTACAATTACCAAACCTGGATTATCTGAATTATTGATGTAGTAAGGACTTGAAGGTTCAACCTTGAATGTGCCAGAGGAATCACCCATGGTTTCCGGCGGCGAAAGATCTGCGGCACGAGAAGGTAAGGTGGGCAGGAAAAGAAATATGAAGAGCTAGGGTTTGATGTCCTGCTCTGATACCATGTAAATTTGATATTGGAAGAGAATAATATTCATTGATACGTACAATTGGTTTTATACAAGAGTATTCTAAGTGTACAAGGAAACTAGTCCTCTAATCTAGGAAACTTACTAGGAAAGTAAATCCTAATTACAACAGTATTGATATCAATTGATATTATACAAACTTATTTCCTAACAAAAGCGACATTCTCATACCCCTTTTGTGCACCTCACTACTTGGAAGTAAATTTGGAGGTGATCTCCTGCTGTGCCAACAACCACCTCCATTTCATCCTTTATAATCTGCATATCCAATGTTTCTTCAAATGCTCGTAAAGATCATCATGTGGTCGCTTATGCATTGTATGATTTTTGTTTTATTATTGGAATTCTGGCAAAGCGACAAAACTGACAATAGACCTTTATTACCATATGTTTTTACATTGTCTCCACGGCCCAAACAATGTCATTTGTGGGATATGATGACAATGTATGATGCAGTGTTTGAGGTAAAGTTCTAATATCATTGTTCAGTTTTTTCCTTACATGCTCCAAACTTGAACTTGAAAGTTAAAAATCCCTTTTTTCAATTTAACATCGTTAGCAATATCAAATAATGAAGAGAAATTGAATTACAAGTACATACTTCATAATAATACTTCATATGCAAAGTTGCAATAAAATGATATTTTAAACCAATTTACCAAAGCAATTTCAGTTTTCAAATGTATCAGTCAACATTAATTATCATTAATTATAAGCTGAAACAAATAATCGAAATATTGTTGCTATTAAAATTATGGCACCTATCTAAGTACTAACGGTCTTGCAACTCTAACATTGAAGTAAATAGTACACTTGGAGTAAATAATAGTCGACAACCACATCCAAACATTGTAAAACATCAATGCATCCTCCAACATTATGGAAATATCCTCATAGCCAAGTATTGTTATGGAAACCACATACATAAACAATTTATCGAAATAGTTCAATTTTGTGAGTGAAACTCGAACATTCCTACACCTATGCATATAATAAGTGCAAATAGTAGCATCAACAATTCTAATCATCCAACAAAACTCCTAAACCTATGCTCACTAATCCACCAATTAACTAGTATAAGTTTCCCTTATTTTATAAATAAAAAAAATCACATAAAATCACAATAAATAATTCCTCCAAGTAACTCAACACTATAATAAGGAAAAAAAAAAAATCAAATGTGACGTAGAACTTTACCTAAGCACTACATGGTACAATGTCACCATATCCCATAGATGACATCGTTTGCACCGTGAGGGAATGTGAAAAAACATATGGTGATAAAGTTATGTGGTCGGTTTTGCATGTGAAACTTTGCCAGAATTGCAAGAATAAAATAAAAATCGTACCATAGATCAACGACCACATGATGATCCTAATGAGCACTTGATGAAAAGTTGGAGGCGCAACTCCTAGAACATATTGTGGAAGAAGAGCTACATGTTGTGGAAGAGAATGTGTAACTTGTATATGTGATGGAGGATGAGGGGTGCATGAGTAAGTCACCTCCAACTCTACTTCCAAGTAGTGAGTAGCGCAAGAGGGGTATGAGAAGGTCATCTCCAACTTTTCGATTATTACTGCATTCTCTTAGGCCCCGTTTGGGATTGCTTTTTTTGGCCAAAAACCTGCTTCACTTTAAAGTTAAGCAGTTTAAGGTGTTTGGTAAAAAGAAAATATCCGATTATTTTAAAAGCAATGAGCTTTTGACAGTAGCTTTTAAAAGCAGGCTCTGGGTTGCTTTTCAAAGCTGCTTTCAAAAGAAACAGAGATGAACATTTAATGAATTTTTTTAATCCCCAAAATACCATCATTTTAAAAAATGACACCACTCCAACACATCCAACTCCACTACTTGCACCACCACATTCACCCCCCATAACCACCTCCACCAAATCCTCTTCCGCTCATCACCACAACCACCACCATCACCACAACCACCACTCCTCCACCACCTCCACCACCACCTCCTCCTTCACCTCCACCTCCACCTCCACAATGATGACCACCACCCCACCACCACCACCCCCACCACATCCTCTTCCTCTTCCTCCGCCACGACCACCTCATCCACCACCTCCTCCAAAACCATCAAATCCACCACCACCTCCACAACCAACATCACCACCACCACCTCCACCACCACCTCCTCCTCCAAACCTCCAAATCCACCCACCACCACCATTTGCCACTGCCACCACCCACCACCACCTTCACAACTGTCATCCACACCACCACCACCAACTCCACCTTCATCACCACCACCACCTCCACTCCATCACTATAACTACCACCACATGATTAGTACATAACACTTTTAACATCATGTCTATTTTAGTCATTATTCACAGTTACAACAATTTTATATTAAAATTTACCAAACGCTTTTACACTGCTTTTTGTACTAACGGCACTTTAAAAATATTGTTTACCAAACATGGAGTTGCTTTACTTAACTAATTATTTTCAAAGCACAGCAAGAAACTTTTTTTAAAAGTGATAGCAATCCCAAACTAGGCCTTACTCCTCCACCTCCAACTCTTTAACATGGATATTATAAAGGATAATCCCACCATAATTCCATTACGTTTTGACATTGGCCCTAAGACCTTGGAGCCAAAGTACCAATGATCCAATAGGCTACATTGCTTCTTAGTGAGGAGTGGTCAAAGTTTACTTATGTATTTCCCCAATGATTTTTTTTTTGTTTGTTAGTTAATCGTGCGTAAGGCATTTGCAAGATAATGATTAACAAGTTCAAATAAAATAAACCAAATTGTGTCATAAATACAAAAAAGCATAGATGCGGACTGAAAGTCCAAGTAACTGTAACCATGAGAACCAGAAAATGAAATTAATTCAAGTAAGATACATTTCATACTCTTCCAAGCTTTAAGAGCTTTAAATGAGCTTCAACATTATCAAACACGAATGCACCTCATTCTAAAGAAAAATCTCATGAACCAAAAGTTGGTAGACCATTGATTATCATCAATTACATAATATTGTAAAGTTTAATTTACTATCGAAATCGATATCTAAGGTTAAATGTAAAACCCAAACCGTTGATTATTCTCAACACAACAATGAAAATTCAGATCATCCAAAAGAGTTGCATTCTTTCTTAGCGATGAGTTGTAGAAATTTACTTTCGCATTTCCCTCACGATTTATTTTGTTTTTTAGTTAAGCTTGGTTAATTTTCTATTATATTGGTGGATAAAGTTTTTAACCAAGCATTCTAAATGAAGTGTGATCTTCTCCTTTTAATAGCCTGATTAAAGTATGAAAATTATGCATATGAGATAGGAAAAAAGATGAGTGTCATTAAAACTGAGGTTTAAAAATCAATTGAAGTATATAAAAAAAAAACATGAATATTCATCATATAGAACAAATGTGCAATACCATTAAGGACATAACAGCCAAATCATCACACAATCAACTCTAATGTGCAAAAGCACAGATCATCCAAAAGAGCCGCATTGCTTAGGGATGAGTTGTCGAAAATTACTTTTGCATTTCCCTAATAAATTTTTGTTTTTTTTTTTGTTAACCTTAGGTAATGCCTTTGATTAAATGCACCCATGGAGAATATTACTATCCCAAATCAGACCCCAATTTTTTTTTTAATCTCTTGCTTATTTCAGGCATCCTGATAAAATGGGTAACATAGTCAACCTAATAACAATGATATGTCAACATATATACCCGCGACATAATAAAGAAATATGCTACAAAAATTATATAACCCTAAGTCTTACCCACTTGTCATCCTTTA